>CM043729.1:19699404-19958853 GCA_023969325.1 Oryzias curvinotus
GCTTCATGGTTCTATCCCCCCTCCTCCTATGATCACCCTCCTATCCCCCCTCCACAGTTCCTGAGGTTAAAATCGCTGAATTTGAGTGTTGCGCGATCACAGACGGAGCTGAATCTCCGGGTGAGGCTCTGCAGCGCTGTGCCTCACTTCTGACGGTAGGGCTCAATGTTAACACAGACGTGCACTGAAAAAAACTGCTACAGGCCTGCATGATAGGCTGCAGGTGAGGCATGCCTCACTAAGGGGCAGACGTGAGCTGACAGCTGCTTTGTAGCTACACTGGTGCCGTAGAAACAGACTAGGAACGTCTGTCTCCATTGAGAGGAGAAACTCATATAAACTAAAGGAAAATAAGGAATGCTTGGAAACAGATCATAGAGATTTTAGTGGAGAAGGATCAACACATGGACTCAAAAAGTAAGGACAAACATGTTTTTCAAAGTTTGTTTTTTAAAAATAACTTGGGAGCAAGTGGAAAAAATGTAAGTGAAATCATTCATTTTATTTTTATGATCATTCTCAGACAACATTTGATAACTGATTAGAATTTGAAGTTGGAAAATTACCAGAAATAGTTACTGAGGGTCAAATGTGTGCTGAACACATCTGTATACTTTCATTTGTTTACAGTATATATGAATAATTTACACAAGAAGAGTGTTTTATCCATCTATAAAAGAAATATTCTCTGTAGGACAAATATGATCTTGTGTGTATTTTATAAGTCGTTAGCTGCCGTTGGATGAACGGTGAAATATTTAGTTCTTTCATTGTAAATCTGACTCCAGAGGATTCAGTGCCTCACCAGTAACTGACCTCACCGCACGTCACTGCCCGACCCCTGTTCTAACTGAAACACTTTTCTAATAACGTCTGGATTATTTTATATGTTAGACATAAGAAAAAGTAATAACAACATTTAAGAAACAGGATGAAGGTGAAGTGGCCAAAAGACAATTAAACTAAATTAAAACAATTTAATCATCTAAAAAGAAAAAAAAAAACATTTTGGTTAAAGTTGTCAAAGACTTTATCTTTGATTAAGACAAAAGTAAAACTAATAAAACTTCAACATCTTTACTTTTTCTGTAGCTACAGAAAATAAAAATATGATGTTAGTATTTGTGTAAATTTATCAAACATATTGTGATCATATTGTTCAAAAATTACAGTTGCCTTTGCAACAACATTGAAAAAAATAAATCAGTATTTAGAAAGACTACATTTGTTTTTTTGTGAGATTATATAAAATGTTAATAAACTGGAGGGACAAACAACTACCAGGGTAAAATTTCAATTAATTGAGTTCAAAATTATTACTGAAAACTAACTTAACTTTTGTTACATCTTTTGGAAAAAACAGCTGCAGCTTCCAGCTTTTTCTGCCACAATTATCACAAAAATGCATGTGAGATTATGGAGGGACTGTAGATCAATACAGACTATAGAGTTTCTGCTTTTTAATGTTTGGATGCTGGTGTGCCGCAGGATTTTGGTCAAGAAGAAAGTTTGCTGTGACTCAAAAAAGGTTGAAAAACACTGACTTAACGGAAAGATAATACCCTTAATACAGGAAGTGATGCAAAAACCTTATCTTGTTAAACATTGTTTTAATTTTAATTGTAGTAATACAATATAAAATGTTTTTGGACTGTTTTATGTATTTAAAATCTTCATTAAAAAACAGTAATATAAAAGTGAAAAATGATACACAATTAGTCGTATAATACATCACTTCCAGGATTGTTGTGTTTCTGGATTTGTTTATTTGTACTCAGATTGTTTTAGTTATTCTGTATTTTAGTAATTCGCACTCGGATTTGCTTTCATGCTTCAGGACTCTGTAATTTGTTCTGTGATCTGCTGTAGTGTGTCAATATTTATTCATTTGTTCTGGGATTTGTTGTTGTTGTATCTTAAAGGTTAACGTGTCTTGCACCTCTCAGCCACCGTAGTATTTAGTTTAAAATAAATTAAATTAAAAATGTTACCACTTGATTAGAAAATGAGGATAAAATCAGAAAAAAATTACATTTTCACTGTGTGAACAAATGAATGAATGACATAAACATGGTTCTCACCTCAGAGGGATGGAAGCAGAACCTGGTTGGTGATGAGTTGTGTTGCTGTCTCTGAATAAAGAGATTAAAGTTAACAGTTCTGTTCAGTAAAAACATGAAAAGGTCATTTATTTATGACTGACCTCCTAGAACGTAACAACGCCAGGATCCTCCCAACAACAACACCAAGAACACCAAGAACACCAAAAACACCTCCAACTATGGCAGCGTTGTTACCAAAGCCCAGATCAGATCCTACAGGACAGAAATGGTGAAAAAGAAATATGAAGAAGTGAAGAATTGAAAGTAAAAAATCTATGAATTACAATGAAAAGTCATATATTGCATTTTAATTTATAATCATTAAAGTTTATGACTCACAACAATGACAAAAACATTTGCTGTATCTAAAAAGTATCTTGTTAATAAATTGTTGTATTGATAAATAAAACTGAGGAAAAAAAACTTTGATGATCAGAAAGTATCAAATTAAAACATTTAGAAATATTTATTAAAAATTCAACAATTTCCCCCCAAAGTAAATGTAATCCACGTCGTGTTAGATCATATTTAGCTGGTTACAGGTTTGAAATAACTGTTTAGTGTATTCTGGTCTAAACCAGCAGCTTACTCTCCGTCAGGGTGACATCAGAACAACTGAGCAGCTCAGGAAGACAGAAGGTGTAGTTTCCTTGATCCTGGTTGGTGAAGTTGGTCAGTGTGAGGGAAGCGATTCCATCCTTCAGGTACTCGGTGATCAAAGAGGTCCTGTTAAAGAACCTCGAGTATTGATGTTCTAGGTTGTCCCCTGAACTTGGATACACGTGAACATTCTCTTTGCCACGTTTCCATTCCAAGGTCTCATTCGTCAAGTCAAATGGAGGTTCAACTCGACATGATAGAACCAGGTTCTGACCCCGATATACTTGGTCAAGGGTATAAGAGCAGCCCACTTTAAAAGAACCTGAAGGGAAAAAAAGCAGGGACGGTTATTTCACCAACCAGGGGTCACTCAAACAGCTGGTGGGGGGGGGGTCAGCCAGTGATGCGCCTTGGGGGGAGGAGCCACTTGGCAGTGGTCCAACTCCCATGGTTGTCGTATGGGAATGCCCCCCCCCCCCCCTTGGTATTAATTGCACCATAGACATTTAGGGCCCTTGGTAGGGGGTTGCATGGACATCACTGCCAGCAAGCAGCAGATGTCCTCTCAACGCCCCACCTGCCATTTTTAACCGCACCCTTTAGAACAACCCTTTCCCCACAAAATATACACTCCAACACACACACATAAATGCAAACACACATACTTTACACAAGGAAGGTGGGACTTCTGACCATCTGTCCCCTACCCCATCCCTGGTAGGGGGTACTGGGCCCTTGGCAAGGCGGTTGTGTTCCTTGAGTGCTGGCTTCCTGGGCCCGGCGGCCCTCTCTCCACACGGGGAGAGGGATCCCTGAGCTTTCTAGCAAGACCAGGAGCCGGGGTTCACATCTTTTTTTTTTTTGATCAATCAGCTTTCGTTTGAGGCGGCCTGAAGTTGATCAAATTCCCGCTCTCGAGTCTAAATTTTAAGGATTGACAACAGACTGGCAAAGGCGCACTAGAGCGAACGAACCAGTTGTTGTGGGAATGCCGGAAGACCGCCGGGCTGCGGGGAGCCTCCGCACCGAAACACGCAAGAAAAAAAAAACAGCGGTTAGGGAAAAAAAATGATACAAACAAAAAATAAAACAACAAAACAGAAAAAAGAAGGTTGGGCGGGTAAATGGTTTCCTAAATAATTATTATAGCTTCACTTTTAAAGATTGTTTTGTTATGTTTTTATATATTTTAGTTGTTATTTGAAAGAATTGTGATTTAAATGCATTAAAATTATTTTTTCTTAACTTCCTTTTTTTGGACTCAGTGTCATGGATTTAACTTTTATTGTGAAATAATTACATTTGAATGAAAAATTGTATTTGATAATTAATGTCTAAATATATGTAGAGCCTTTATCACCCCAAACATTTAGGCCCACTTATTCTTAGATGGAGCCATTTTGTTTTTTGCTTTTAAATGTGGTTTACCGACATAAACTGCTTTGCTCTAACAAGGAATTTTTGTTTTTTAAATCTACCCTTTCTAGGTCAACTTTGACATTAAATGTGATAATAATAAAATATATGTTTTTATTTCAGGTGTTATTGTGAAAAAAAAACCTGGAAGCTGGTTAAAAAGTAAATTAATTAAAAATAAGCAAAAAAAGTTGCGTAAATGATTACCAAGCTAACAAAACTCCCTATTCCAATAGTTATTTTTCAGGAGGTCAACCTGAAAAACAAAGGGCCAACATTCCAACCCACATAATTTGCCTATGTCAGCAAAGGTCTCTGTGGACCCACATCGTCGGGTCGACGATGCACTTTGAGGGGGGGAAAATGTGATGGGAGGCACCTGAGGATGTTGCTATACACACAGTGCAGAGGGTATAAAGGGAAGTTGACGTGTGGTTGCCATGGAGCTAGTTTCCTGTCAGAAAGCCGGTTATCTCAGGGAGCAGCGTGAGTTGGCTTGAGCAAAGAGTGCGGTAAGACTGCTGTTATCCTTACCTGTGGATGATGTTTTGAAGCAGTGCTTGAGGTTTTATTTTTATTTTATGACAGGATCACGGCAGAGGTAGATCCTGTTTTACTGGGGGTCTTACAGACTGGGCGTGAGGTTTTGCGATGCACCAGGTATTTACACTTTTATCACAGCAGAGGTATATTTTAAATGATGGGTAAATTATTTCTCTCATCAGAAATGTTTTAATATGGTGTCTTGTGTTTTTAGTGGTGGAATACTGTTCTCTGCTGTCCTGTTTGAGTTTTTGGATTTGTGATTTGTTTTTCCGCTCCTCAGGGGGCTCACTCTGACTAATCAAGTGCAGGAGCAAACGACTTCTCTTACATTTTGTTTGTCATTTTTGTTAAAGTCCCTTTCCCCTGTTTATACTGGACATTATTTCTTTACCAGTGCCGTGTTTGATCGAGTGTGCTGTGCATCACAGTTTTCTTGTTTCTGAACTTTTTACTATTGTTTTTGCATTGATTGTGATTTTCTTTTCTGCACGTTTACTGTGGCGTAATCAGTACCGTATTAAACCGTAAATAATGGTGATCCTGTATTAATAAACCTTTTAACTTGCTTCGCGGCAGTTATCCTTTTTGCTCTATGCAAAAGGATTAGGACGAATGGCATGTTTAACGGGTCCCAAAGGGATAGGGTTTTACTTTTACGGCAGTGGCTTCAGACCTAATGTCCAAACGTTAGAAAAAAGGAGAAAAGGTGGTTTAAGACTGTTGGAAACCCCCGGATCACGGAGTACGACGGCAGAAAAATACCGGTACGTCTCTTCCTAAGAGCTGGCTCCTACAGGGAGCCATGTTGTCTTTTTTATTTGGGTATTTATTTATTTTTACTCTTTTTAATTTCCTTTTTTACTCTCTAAACTGCACAACAGAGCAGAAGGGGAACGGGTGGGGACCAGCCATTTTGTTTGACAAAGACAAAATGGCTGACAAAAAACATTTGTCTTCTTCATTTCCTTCAGCTGTTCCCTCCAGACTACCCAAAAGGAAATTTTTCATCAGATTTGCTTTTCACATTTCTAGAATCTAATAATTAAATGATTTAGAAGTACCATAATTATCCTCACCAAGCAGCAGGGGGCAGCAGAGACTCAAGCATAGACAAATCAGAAAGCAGAAAGGCCTTGAGATCAAAAGGAGGATTTTGTGACATACTTTGTGTATATTTGTCAAGTAAATGCACAAACAGAATTCTAAAACGTATTTTAACAGAAAAAACTCAGACAGAGATTCAAGTAACCAGGAATATTTGAGCCTTCAGTGTTTTTTAGTTGTTAATAAAAGGTGAGAAACACAATCTTTTGAGTTCACAGAGAAATCTGTGGATTTCAAAGGAAAAAATGAACGACCAAAGCAGAACCTTCTTATGCTATCAAATCTGCTGCTCTGGAGGATTCAGATGTTTGAGGAATCAGAACGGTTTTAAAACGTTAGAATCTAGAATCACAGCAGCTTCTACTTTAGTCAATCCTCCTTCAGAGTTTCTGTAGAACTGAAGGTCAAAAGGTCGTCGGGTCTTAAACACTTGAAATGTCAGAGGAAACGAGAAAAGATGATGTAAAAAAGTTTCAGATTCCACAGGCGTCAGTCTCAAAGGAGAAACAGGAAGTGTCACTAAAAGGTGTTTTCCTCACCTGCATAGTCCTGTGTCTCATTGTCCATCTGTAAAACTGATCAGAAGTCGTGTTAGATCATATTTAAATGGTTACAGGTTTGAAAAAAATGCTTTTAGTTTATTCTGGTCTAAACCAGCCGCTTACTCTTTGTCAGGGTGACTTTAGAACATGTGGCCCAATCCGGCTTACGAAGACAGAAGGTGTATTTTCCTTCATCCTTCATGGTGAAGTTGGTCAGTGTGAGGGAAACGTTTCCATCCTTCAGGTTCTGGTGGTGGAGGAAGGTCCTGTTCTTGAACCTCTCGTCTTGATCGTCATGGTTGTCCCTCTCACTTCGATACACGTGCATGAAACCATTTGTTCCATTTGTCCATTCCAAGGTCTCACGCGTCAAGTCAAATGGAGGTTTTACTTTACATGACAGAACCACATCCTGACCCAGATGTGCTTTAACCATCGATGGAGAGCAGACCACTTTAGAAGAATCTGAAGAAAAAAAACCAGGGATGGTCATTTCACCAACCAGGAGTTAGTCTACCAGCTGTCCACACCTTTCCCTCTTCCTCATATAATCACTTATCAGGGCTATTGGGGGGGTAAATGATTACAAAGCTAAGAAAAAATGAAAATGTTCCTGTCTTAAAAGTTGTTGCTAAGCAGATAGTCAAAGGGTTTACATCTTCATTTTTCAGTGGCTGGTTTTGGACCGACCTGGTTCCGTCGCTCTAGCGTCACGTGACCCAAAATGGAAACAATCGCGTTTAGATGAATAAAGAAAATGAGATGTTCGTGTACAGAGAAAAAGACACGATTGTCCTGGTTCTGACAGAACTTTATCATGACAATCGTATACAAAATATATCATCAGACCTGCTGAAACAGTTTGATTACAAACAGTCTGATTCAGATGAAGTTCCCTCTGCGTTCCTTAAACTAGAACCTGAGAACATGATGTTGTTCTCCATCATTTTTAGATGTTTGAAGGAAAATTCTCTTTTTAGATAAAAACTAATTCGTGTTTCAGAAATGAAGGCAGTGTTCTGTTACAGCTTTCTGCTTTGATTAGTTTAAAAAAAAATCTCAAACTAAAATGAAAACAGATCTTTTACCATAACTCACATTTTCTTCTTTTAACTGAATAAATGAACTTTTTAAAAAGTAGTATTTTAAGTTAATTTCTGTTAATTAATTAATTATATATATAAAAAAAAAAAAAAAAAAACTTGCCCCTCTCACCCTCCGTGGGTGGTTTCTCACTCAAGCTCGGGTCCTCTACCAGAGGCCTGGGAGCTTGAGGGTTCTGCGCAGTATCTTAGCTGTTCCTAGCACTGTTCTTTTCTGGATTGAGATGTCTGAGATCTTTCCAGGTATCTGTTGTAGCCACTCCTCCAGCTTGGGGGTTACTGCCCTGAGTGCTCCAATTACCACAGGCACCACCTTCACCTTCACTTTCCAGGCTTTCTCCAGCTCTTCTCTGAGTCCCTGGTATTTCTCCAGTTTCTCATGTTCCTTCTTCCTGATGTTCCCATCGCTTGGCACTGCCACATCCACCACAACGGCTTTCCTCTGTTCTTTATCCACCACTACAATGTCTGGTTGGTTCGCCATTACCATCCTATCAGTCTGGATCTGGAAGTCCCACAGGATTTTGGCCCTCTCATTCTCTACCACCTTCGGGGGTGTTTCCCATTTTGACCTTGGGGTTTCCAGTCCATATTCTGCACACATGTTCCTGTATATTATTCCAGCCACTTGATTGTGGCGCTCCATGTATGCTTTACCTGCCAGCATCTTACATCCTGCAGTTATGTGCTGGATTGTTTCAGGCGCCTCTTTGCACAACCTACACCTTGGGTCTTGTCTGGTGTGGTAGATCTACACCTTGGGTCTTGTCTGGTGTGGTAGATCTACACCTTGGGTCTTGTCTGGTGTGGCAGATCTGAGCCTCTATCGCTCTGGTGCTCAGGGCTTGTTCCTGAGCTGCCAGGATGAGTGCTTCAGTGCTGTCTTGTAGGCCAGCCCTTTCTAGCCATTGGTAGGACTTCTTGATATCAGCCCCTTCAGTTATGGTCCGGTGGTACATCCCATGCAGGGGTTTGTCCTCCCATGAGGACCTGTCCTCCAGCACTGTATCCTCTGCTCTCCATAGCATGAGACATTCACTGAGCACACTGTCAGTTGGGGCCTTAAGCTTGATGTACTCATGCATCTTGGATGTTTCATCCTGGATAGTGGCTTCTACGCTCACTAGTCCTCGGCCTCCTTCCTTGCGGCTAGCATACAGTCTCAGAGTGCTGGATTTGGGATGGAACCCTCCATGCATGGTGAGGAGCTTTTGTGTCTTAACATCCGTGGTCTGTACCTCTTCCTTTGGCCATCTTATTATCCCTGCAGGGTATCTGATAACTGGCAGTGCGTATATATATATATATATATATATATATATATATATATATATATATTAGGGACTTTTTTTGCCTCTTTCTCATCAGCAGTTAATGCAAACTGTAAAAGTATAAAATTCTACTAATAGAAAAACACATTATGTAGTATTGATTACACAATAAAAGCATAGTAAGTAAGTAAATATATTTCTATAGCACCTTTAACAGGACAGAGTCACATGGAGCTTCACAAGTTAATATGAATGTAAACATGAAGGACAAAAAGCATATGTCATGCAAAACAATCATGCCAAGCCCAAAAAAAATAATTTCAGGTAAATGCTTTGCAAAAATAAAAGTTTTCAGTTGACTTTTAAAATAATTTACAGAGTCCAGTGAACGCAGGGACAACAGAGATCATTCAAGAGTTTAGGAGCAACAGTCTGGAAGGTTCCATCTCCTTTTGTCTGAAAATATGTGAGAGGAACAATCACCATGTTCTAACTCGCAGACTAACGTGCTCTGTAGGGAGCGATCATATCACAAACATTTGATGGGGTTTGAGAGAGGAGGGCCCTAAAAGTCGAAACTAAGATTCTATATTGAAAGCGGTAAACAACCGGGAGCCAATGAAGAGCTTTGAGGATCGGGGAGACGTGATCTATTTTCTTAGTGCAGGTCAAGATCTTTAAAGGATCCTCCTTCTTCTTCAGACAGGAAAACAGACTGTTACAGCAGTCTAGCCGTGTAGAAACAAAGGCATGAATAAGAAGTTCAAGTTCTTCATATGACACCATTTTCCTGAGCTTAGAAATGTTCCTCAACTGTAGAGTCAATACATTGTAATTAGACCATGGATATAAAATGGATATTTTCAGAAAGCTACTTAATCCCTTTGTCAACACTGTGTATTAGCTAATGAGAGAGGTATTTGGATAGTAAATAAAATAGGTAAAACAATTTGTTTCTACCCAAAATCATCAAGAATTGAACTGTCTTTTCTAAATAAAATCTAAAAACAAAGATATCTGGTGAAAATATGTTGTTTTATCTGCATCAGGCAGTTCACCACAGAGTCCAGTTTGTGTCTCAGAGGGTTTAAAAGAGTTAAAAGAGCAAAAGATAACTGCAGCTCAACGACAGACATCATGGTTCAACAGATGACGGAGTTTTAAACAAAACAAAAGCTGAATCAGAAAAATACCTACTGGTTTCATCAAAACGGCGTAAACGATCCATAGGATTATGACGAATGGCGTGTTTACCGAGTCCCAAATGGACAGGGTTTTACTTTTACGGCAGTAAAAGTTAGAAAAAAGGAGAAAAGGTGGCTTAAAAATGTCGGAAACCCCCGGATCACGGAGTACGACGGCAGAAAAATACCGGTACGTCTCTTCCTAAGAGCTGGCTCCTACAGGGAGCTGTGTTGTCTTTTTTATTTGGGTATTTATTTATTTTTACCCTTTTTAATTTCCTTTTTTACTCTCTAAACTGCACAACAGAGCAGAAGGGGAACGGGTGGGGACCAGCCATTTTGTCTGACAAAGACAAAATGGCTGGTCCCCACCCAAAAAAACATTTGTTTCCTCATTTCCTTCAGCTGTTCCCTTCAGGACTTGAACCTTCAGTGGTTTTTAGTTGTTAATAAAAAAGGTGAGAAACACAATCTTTGGAGTTCACAGAGACATTCCAGGATTAGAAAGGAAGAAAATGAGCAACCAAAGCAGAACCTTCTTATGTTATCAAATCACAAAACAGAACCTTAAGATCCGTTTGTTGAAAGTTCATAACAGTGTTGATTTCATTTCAGAGACTTACCCATGATCAGAAGAAAAACAGAGAAAATATCCCAGCTCGGTTCACCGATCAGCAGCTCCTCTGGAGATGTCGTCAGTGAAAAGTACTTTTCATGGGAGTGGAAAGTTCCACCCTGACGACTTCAGACAAGTTGAAACATCAAGTTGGAGAAGGACGATTCTATTGAGAGATAAGCAAGAAAAGATGGATGGAATTGTTTTCCTTCTTGTAACCGGCAGGTCTGCCTGTGACAGGTACAGGCCTGCTGATTGGGGATTTGGTTCAGCTGTGTCTGCCCCTATATAAGAAACAGGGAGTGAGTGGATACACAGTGGCTGCCTGCATGGTGGTATGTATGGCTGAAGCTCCTCTTGTTGGGAGGATGTAGATTACATTTTTTACTCATATTCTGCTCTTTTAACTAGATGCTGTAAGTGGCTGGAGATGTTGCAGATGTCCTGAGCCACTGCGTGTTCTTTACCCACCCTTTTTATACATTTTAATGTGCTTTTAGAGTGATGTTGTACTTATTGTGTGGTTGACTCTGATTTCTTTTATTGGTTCACAGGTCTGAGTCGGGCGCCAGTGCGTGTGGTGTCGGGGAGGGGGCCCCTGGTGGCAGCGTCTTCCTCACTCCAGTTCCCTCTCTGTATTTGTTTATTATTTTTTTCCCTTTTAGTGTGTAGTGGAGGTTTCTTTGGCATGTTTTTTTCCTTATCTTGTGTGGGTTTGTTTTAGTTGTTGTCAGCATGGAGTGGAGTGAGGTGCGCTGCCTCTTACTGGCTTAGTCCACGGCCTCTCTCTTTCCCTCCCCTCCTGCACGGGCGGTCGGCTCGGCCTTCCTGTTTTTATTCCTGCATCTCCCTTTTATTGTTTATTCTGTGTACTGTTAATCAGAGTGAAACTGCAGTGAACTGCAAACTACAGTGAGACTGTTACAGTAGTCTAGCCGTGTAGAAACAAAGGCATGAATAAGAAGTTCAAGTTCTTCATATGACACCATTTTCCTGAGCTTAGAAATGTTCCTCAACTGTAGAGTCAATACATTGTAATTAGACTCCTTACCATAATAGGACTCCTTACCTTTCTAACTGGAAAGGTAAGGAGTCCTATTATGTTCATAATTAAATAAATAAATATGACCTCGTGCAAATATACAATCAACCAATAAATCTCTAATAAATATATAAAAAGATCATGAAATGGTGAAAAAGCTGCACACTGATCTTAAATTAGCCATTATATTATTCAATATATTTCATTTTGCTTCAAAAACCTGTTCATTATTTTAAAACAGCATTTTAAAATATTCAGTTTAATCATGTTGAATATTATTATGATTCAATGTTTTTTTTTCAGAACCTTGGATTTCAAAATCAATATTTTCCAAAGTAGCTTTGTTTTTATTTCATGTTGCTGTTTTTCAGAATGACTGATTTATTTCATGAAGACCGTTTTAAGCAGAATGACTGTCTGTCAATCACTGAAAGTGGGAGGGATCTAAACGAACATCGGCTGACCTCTGGAAATTAACTAATATTCCTCGATACCCACTCTGTGGTGTTCCAGTCAGAGAGATGACATATTTCAGCGATATCTTTTTGCTGACATCAGAGAATCAAATAGAGACAAACTATCTGTCTGCTGCAGAAGATGCAAACATGGACGACTCTGTTTTTGTAGTTTGAGGGTTTGTGTGGACCAAACCACAGACAGAGGAGCTCCGGTCGTCCACATAGACAGACCGGCTGTGGAAAGCAGAACATCAAGCCTGCTCAGGCCTCCTGAACCTTATATTTTTCTATTTTCATTGAGACAATGATTATAAATCGTCCTCTGATTTTATTATTCCCTCTGGGGGAAAATGTTGAACCTTTTCTGCCATGACGCTTCTGGTCAGAAAACGCAGTGGAGATCCGGGTTTGATTTGGGGTTCACTTGTCATGTTCTCGCGAGGTTTGCAGACCCAAATGCTGGAACCCGGAGGCAGCGAGGTAAGGGAGAAAATAATTTAATTTCACAGCAGCAAGTAGGTTAATGAACAAGGATGAATCCCAGGACTCTTGCAGCGGCCAGAGGAGGAGGCTGGAGGGTCTTGAAGGCAGCAACCGTGAAATCCGAGACGGAGCCAGAGAGGCGATGGGACGAGGTGAGCGGGTGACAAACAGCAACCAGGTGAGCTCCTCGTGGGAATGGTTTCCTGAGAAGGCACAAGAAAACAAGGTATGAGCGTGGGGCAAACCGGCTAAGGCAAAGGCAAAGACTAGAAGAGGCCAGACTAAGCACCGTAGGAGTACAACGATCTGGCATAGAATAATGATCCAGGATCTCCTTGTGAAGCTGCAGGGTGATGCGATGAGGAGGAACAACTGGTTGCGTCAGGTGGAACTAGAGGAGGGGGAGGAGTCGGACAGAGGTACCATGACATCACTTCCCCGTTCTGACCCTCTTAGCCTCCACAGCGGGTTAATTAAACAACAAGTCTCTGTTCTTTTAGAGGAGACCTGTTTTTATTACTTTTCCGGCGAACTGAACAACTATGGTGTCAAATTAGCGCCTAAATTATTTGTCATCAAAACTGTAAAACCAGGAATCAAAACCAGAACTCTGAATGTGGTCAGATCTTTTGAGTCCTCTGTTAGTGGTACTTGCCAGTACCCTTTACAAAAGGTCCAAGGTTGTGAGAAATGTGGCATTTCCCAGGCGCTCAACCAGTTCATCCACCCTAGGCATAGGATAGGAGTCAAAAGCAGAAACAGCGGTCAACTTTGAGAAGTTAACACAAAACCTGAAGTTTGGATCATCCTTCTTGGGTACCAGGACCACAGGACTGCACCATTCACTGCGAGAGGGTTCAATTATGCCATTTGCGAGCATCTCTTGTACATCTTCCTTTAGCTGGGGAACCAGACGACCAGAGATGCGACAGGAAGTGTCTCTCACTGGCTTTTGAGCAGTTGTTTTAAGGTGAATACGATGTTCAATCAGATGCGTACAGCCTGAGTAAGGTGAATTTCTGATGAACTCCTGCCGGTCTGCAGAGACTATGTCCTAGAAATCAACACACATTTTTGGATTTTGGCTAAAAACTGCATCATCTTAATAAAAAGATGCCTGGAAACTCTTTGAAAGCAGATCAAAGGATGTGGGTGGGACTTTAAATGAAATATTATAGTTTATAGCCTAAAACACAATACTTTCTTTGTGCTTGCTCTTCACCCTTTAACACTGGAGATTTATTTATTTATTTATTTATTTATTCGGAGCCCCATTAGCTTCCACAAAGTGGTCGCTAGTCTTCCTGGGGTCCATATGCAAAAAATACATACATTTTACCAATTTCACAAAAACCAAAATTGATTTCACAAAATACAGTGACCAATTCATCATATTTACCTTAAAAGCTTAACATGATAAAATAAGTTAAAACAATTTCATTTTTGTACCAGCATATCAAAACACACAGCAACAAGGAGATGTTGCTGGCAACTCTTAAATGACAAATTCTCTTCGACATACTGTAAATGTACAGTATTTTGTGCGATCAACGTATATGAGCTGATTCTGTCTCAGAGAAAATCTTCTTTTAAGACCAGTTTTTACACCGATATGCAACACACAAACATTTCACTACTGTAAAGTGTAGCATATCAGTGCATAAATGCTTTTTCTGCATCAGAATCCACTGTAACCTTATTCACATAAACCAGGGGTCTGCCAGCTGAGGCTCTGGGCCACATGTGGCTCTTTGACCCTTCCTTTTTGCTGTGGTTGAAGAAAATAATACATTTTTTATTTTTATTTTAAACCAACCAGTTTTAAACCAGTTTGGTTTATTTTAACCAGAGAGTCAGATCAGTGAAACTTTATTCAACTCACTTACCAAACAGTTGAAGCACAGTATGTATCACTCCGCTCCTGACTGCATTACCCATAATGCTACAAAGACCTGCAGCTTTGTAGTTGATGAAAATCAAGCGTGTTGACACATTTGACAAAAAAACATTTCAAAATCACCAAGCACATCCACAATTGATATCTAACCCTTATATTCTATCCTATGACCCCCCCCTTCCATTGACATGTTCTCCTACCATGACAAAGGTGGATAAAGGTGGAGAGGATTTCATGTCATCCATGGACACCAGTGAAGATCACAAATCATTGAAGAACAAAGGTTCAGGGCACTGTCTAGTGGGTCTAGATGACCCAACTCTCAATGTTAAAGTTCCTAAGATAGACCAAGGGTTAAGGAGGATCAGATTTTAAGGTTTTGAGCCACATGCTTAAAAAAAAAGGCAAGGGTCACATAATTAGCTCTGATCAATATAGTTTGTTAGATTTATGAATTTCTCATAGAGTTGTACAATCAACAATCAAAAACAAGAAGTGTTTTTCCTAATTATTATTATATTTTTTATCAGTCTACCAATACAGTTGCTGCATTGAGATGGTCCTGTGGTACAAGGTGTCTCTCAGTTTCAAAGGATGTCATGTGAATCAATGTAAGTTATAAACTGTTTCGGCTACGCTCCACCTCAGTTCTGATGCTCCACTGATTAACCTGAAGGTTTTTGATTTACAGACAAGACTGTGCAAAGGTTTTGGCAGCTGTGGAAAAATACTGTAAATAAAGGCTATGAAAAATAGAAACAGTCTATTATTATTATATCAGTTTAAAAAAAGAGAGCAAACAAAACATACATAAAGTATTCACAAGGATACTGCGGATTTATTCACAAGGATCATGGAAGATGCACTCACTTATGAAGTACAGGTCATGTTGTCGTCCCTTACTCCACACTCAAGTCATTGAGATCTGACTCCTTATTGACTGTGAACAAATGCAGCACACATGGAGCGTGCACGTGATACATAAGTGCTCATAGGACGTCCAACCAAATCACTCTGAGTGTCTAATGTCCTCATTACTTCTCTATCAATATCCTCAAAGTAAAGACTGCATGTAGTGTTCTTCTAAAAATTACATCTCAATGTTACAGAAATGTGTTTTATCTAAATAAAGTTTGTTTGAAAAAACATTGAATGGACTCATTTCTAACCCACTGACTTGAGGGTTTTCTGGTTTTTCTTTCATTTGTTAAATTGTACTAAAGAAAGCAAAAAATAAAAATGATGGAACAGAACAGAGGAGTCAAGAAAAAAGAGAGAAATATTCTCCTTTTTTCTTCCCCTCCCTTTCTGTCCCTTTTTTGACTTTCTTGTTTCTTCTTTTTGAGTTCCTCTGTTCTTCTTCCAATAGTTTTCTTTGGTTTTCTTTTCCCTTTTTTCCCCCACCACCGATATAATTAGGCTTCATAGTCTGTTGTGCAACAAGCTGCTTGTCAGGGACTCTACCTGTTCTGATCCCGCCCAACTTTGACGCATAGATGCAGACTCTGCCTCTCCCACTGAGACAGAGCTATATTAGCGCGACAACCGTCAGGGAGCTCCAAACTCCATCAGTCCCTGAAGGAACCAGTTTGCTGTTTAGTCTGTTCTTGATTTTTGAATCATGAAGATCTTCTATCTGCTGTTTTTGATTCCTTTGGTGGTGGAAGGACTTTCAGGTAAACTTCAAACTTTTTATTTAAACTCATCCTGATTCCTGCAGCAAACTGAACTCTGTCATTATGTGACTTCCTGCTATATCTATGATCATTAGGCTATTAGAGAATGTTTTATAAATGTTAACATTATATGTTAAACTTTTACTGCTTTAGTGATTGTTGGGAAAGGGGTCATCAAATGCCCAAAGAGTCCTTTAAGACCATTTTTGTCCCATTTTCATGTATGAAACTTGTCTGTGATAAACATTTATCAATATCATCTAAAAATAAATAAACTTGAGCTAAATAAAAGGATAAATTGGAAGATAATGACATTTAATTTTCCATCAAAGTTGTCCAGTTAATATAATTCTGTATTTTTCCATTTTCCTTAATTTCTACTTGTCCTGTTCAACAGCTGAGCAGACAGATGAGAGCTGAAAGCCTCTTGTGTTGGACATATTTTACTGTTACAATAAGGGTTATGAATCCTTTGACACACGAGGAGTATATTTGTATAAACCCCATTTGGTTTTGACGCTAAATTGATTTATTAATTATGTTTGAATCCTTTTTCTGTTGGACCAGAGCGAATAATCACAAAATAATCATTATTACTGTCGGTCAGTTCAAAGGGCGGGGCCTCTCCACACTAATGTTTCAAATATGGCTGCTGGCTCCAAATACCTAAACACACATCAACACATTCACAATACAACCAAAGCTCACACTTACATACTAAAGCATAGAAATAGACAGACTGTGAGCTCACTCCTGTTCTCAGGTGAGGGTTTTTGTTCTATTGTGGTTGATGGAATGTCAACAGAGAAGAATTGTTGATTTTTTTCAATTTTTCTTATTCATCTTTAACTTAACTTTGTTTTTTGATCTGTTTATTTTCAGTAAGTTTCCAGTTTAGGTTTACTTGTTAGAGTTTAGTTTTTTTCCAAACTCTACCTTTAATTTCTTCTTTTCAGTTAAATAAAATATTTGAATCACGTCTAGTTTAGGTTTTAGTTCAGCCGTGGTGATGTAACAGACAAAGAGTAGAATATGTCTGATGATGTCATCAGTTTGTCTCAGGAGACTGAAGCGTGCCTTTGCTTTGCTAGACTGTCTTCCTTTGTTTTTGTGATTGTGACTCTGATTATGCAGATTCTGTTTTATTTTGAGACAGTTACCGTCCAACTTTAAAAGGTTGATGGTTCTTTACACAACCTGTGAACATTAAAGTAACATCATGGATTCCTGAGGAAAACAGACTAACTAACAGACTAAAAGAACACCTCACTGATGAGTGCAAAAGTGAATCTAGCCCACCCAAGGAACCTCTACCTGAGCCTCACACAAAATGCGATACATAAATTAACTAAAATATGACAGGAAACACAAAGAAGATCCTTTATTTTGCAAAGAGAATCACTGTAATAACCCACAAACCGTTAACAGCAGATGAAGACGTGGCTTCTCAATTACTTGTTATGTATAAAATGTTCCACTAAACTAAACTCTCTTTTTTTTCCTTCAGGATCTTCTAAAGTGGTCTGCGCTCCATCGACGGTCCAAGCACATCTGGGTCAGGACGTGGTTCTGTCTTGTCGAGTAGAACCTCCATCTGACTGGACACTTAAAGCCTTGGAATGGAAACGTGGCCCAGCCTTTGTTCACGTGTATCGGAGTGGGGGGGACAACTATGATGATCAAGACCTGAGATTCAAGAACAGGACCTTCCTCAACCACCAGAACCTGAAGGATGGAAACGTTTCCCTCACACTGACCAACGTCACCAAGGAGGATGAAGGGAACTACACCCTCTGTCTTCGTAAGCCAGATTGGGCCATGTGTTCTAATGTCACCCTGACAGTTGGTAAGCTGCTGTTTTAGACCAGAATGAACCAAAAATCTTTTTTTTTCAAATCTGTAACCAGCTAAATATGATCTAACACGACTTCTGATCAGTTCTACAGACGAACAGTGACACACGCGACCTTCCAGGTGAGGAAAACACCTTTCAGTGACACGTTTCTTGTGAAACAGGAAGTAGAGTTGTTAGGAAGGACTGTGAGGATGGAGGACTGTATTGCTGATTCGGGTTAGGAGTTTAACCGTAAACAAGATGGGGTGTCGGTCAGGACACAGGGAGGAGGAAAAAGGAGAGGTGACTCCACTTGTCAGATGGTCTGCATTTATTCCTTTGCTGAATAATCCAATTTAGTCTGTAAACAACAAAAATCCTCTCATCACTAAATAAATAACACAAATAGCCCTGGGGGGTATTCCAGAAAGCATGTTTAAACTAGCCTGACTTTGAGCCTGAACTCTGGCTGAAATCCGCCTGAACTTGCTAACTCTGGGTATGTTGGTTCCAAAAGACTGGATATGAGTTAGTGTAATCACGCTCGACTTGGTAACCCTGGGTTAACGCACGGTACGTAAAGACATTCTATTGAGAATGTCTTTACGGAGAAAAAAAAAAAAGAAAGTGCCACACTTGAGACGGAAGTGAGACGGCGTCTGAGATTTTAATGACGGCGGATAAAAATTATAAGTCCATCAAAAAAGTAACACGGCTGAAAATAATTTAAATAATTTAGTTAAATTTATTCAAACTCAATAATTGTTTATACAACTCAAATACGTATTTATCTAACTAAATGTCACATTACTCCATTAATCCTTTTTCCATTTTAATTACTTATATTTCTTGAACTCTCATGTCTAAGTTTGAACCGGCAGATATTCTCATTTGTATAACAATAAAAAGAACGGAAAAAAAATGCACGGAGTGCAAAAACTCATTAAAGAATTTTCCTTCACTGTCATAAAACTCTTAAGTGGTAGGGGTGCTATATAAACTCATCATCCTTTATTTACTCTTACTCGCAGTGCAGAGACGTAAGCATAGTAGGACAAAATAGCTCGGCAAAATACGGTGAAACACAGTAAAACAGCGAAACAACTAAACACATTTGGTCAAAAACCCACACTTAAACCCAAATCCGTCCAGACAGGCAAAGGGAATGATATCCCAGAATCCCTTGCGGTGCCGATCTAACAGCTGCACCAAAGTAACACCTACTTAATTGAATTAATTTAAATGAAAGTAAAATAACTGTCTGAAAATACGTGTTATTTTTAAACTGACTAATTAAAAAAATGATTTATCTTAACTGAAGCAAATAATGAAGTTAGATCAAAGTAAAAAGTTTCTCTTTAAACATCCATATGTGGTCTTATCAGCCTCTCACGGTGGAAAAAGTATTATCTGAGCTTCTTCATCCACTAAATCATCTTCAAATGGACACGCCATGCTGCTGCACCTCTCTGAAAACAAACTAACCTTCAACTAAACCTGCTCCAGACCAGGTTATGTTCAGAGCATGAGTTGCTATGGTAACTTGACCTACCCTGAGACATACCTCCATTTCTGGAACCGAAAGCTGAGGTTATCAACTTCCTTAGCCTCAAACTTATCGTGGGAGCTAGCATAACCTGCTTTCTGGAATACCCCCCTGCTGTAAATAAAATAAATTACATAAAACAAGGAAACTGACTCAGTATGTCATTATGAAATAAACTCCAAATTTGCAAAATGATAGGTAAATTGGCAACCTCCAGAATAGGCGAAATATAATCAAACTGCTTTAAACCTCATAGAAACAGTCACAACAGTGACACCTAGCGGCCAAGAAAAATAACTGCACAAATACAACGAGTAACGCATGTAAAACAAAGGATTCAAACACGTTTTCTCAGTTACTTAATATCGAAAATACAGCAACTGGAATGAAGTGTGGTGTTAGACAGGGTTTTTTGGCAACTAAAGTCTCTCTCTGCTGCTGACCGGGAGAACATGGAAACAGGAACTAGCTCAACAAACCAAGAAAACCACCGAAGAAGAAAGGAACTCGGCATCACTTCCTGTGATGTCATCAACAATGGGCTGACCCTTCACAACAAGAGTACTAATAATAATAATGACTTTTATTTAACTGGTGCCTTTCAGGACACCCAAGGTCACCTTACACACTGAAAAAAATGGTATATCTAAACCCATGATTACATGTGAAGATGAACTGGAGAATACATTTTTATTATTACATAAATGATGACCTGCATTCAACACAGAGATGGGTATCACTTAATTAGTTTGTATTCAGATAATTTACAGTTGCTATAAATTAGGAATGTTTTACCATACATCCAAAACAAAAATCAAAGTGCATTGTCAAGTATAACTTTTAGAAGTAAACAAAACTGTTAGTGCCAATTCAAATATATTTAAAAAATCCTCCTGATATTATACAGAAATCAGTTTTGTTGTTGTGCACACTGTGCAGTTTTTTTTTTTTTCAAATAAATACCTATTCTAGTTTGCTGCATTCTCATTGTGCCTCTTTGCCCTGCTTGTCCTCTGGTTGCTGGGGTAACGGCTTGCTGCCCATCTTTCTGGTTCGCCTCCACAGGGTCTCACAATGGGGGGGGGGGGGGGGGGGGGGGGGTTCTTTTTGTTTTTAAATATTGGTTTTAACTGTACTGAATGAATAACCCTTCTAAATTGTTGTCAAAGCAGCAGTTGGCTCCACACCAAAGACCCTGTGGGGACAAACCAAAAAGATGGGCAGCAGGGCTTTACCCCAGCAACCAGAGGACAAGCAGGGCAAAGAGGCAAACATACTGATCAGTACTGGATATCACCTGAAGGGAGGGCTATTTTCTAATTCACCTTTTGTTAGTCACAAGCAGACCTGCTGTGTGACGAGGAATTGTGATAAACGCTGCACTAAAGACAAAAGAACAATAAGAATGCAGCAAACGCACACAAAGGGACAAAGTGAGGGCAGAAAGACCGGCTACAATGTCTGCACTGACAGGAGCAGAAACCCAAAAGGAGAGGCAGTCTCAACCAGGAATGAGGGCGAGTCAGGTGCTCATACACCTGTAACCCAGTTAGTTCATCCTGCCACATTTATACTGGCTTAATATTGCTTGAATTCAAAAACTCAATGTTTCCTTTTATTACCTGGAGGTTAAAAAAAGATCATCAAACACATAAAACAGTAGTTAAATTCATAACGTTATATAAAGACAGTATAAGGGTGGATGTGCTAGTCTGAAGAAGTGGGTTTTGAATCTTTTTTGGAAAATTGAGGGAAATCAGAGAGAAGGGAGTTCCGGGTCTGATGGGCAGAGTGGCTGAGTTCTGAACATCCAAATGTGTTTATCAATTTAACTATACATGCAGGTTAGTTGTGTTTTCATAGTGGTTTGTTAAAGTTTTATTTCTTAGCTTTGTTTAATAAAACAACAATTCAATCATTTATAATTCAATGATTTATTTAAAATAGAAAATATATATATTTATATTTTTAATTTGTGTTCAGGAACCCCAAATTTGACCTTTAATTTTATTTTACTTTCTATTCTTGAGTTCTTTTGTTTCTCACAATCTCTTTGCTCTTCCCTATAGGATCTGGTCTGAGCTCTGATGTCATCAATGCCGTTGCTGTTTGCATTGTTACCATTGGTATTGGTGTTGCTGTTGTTGGTATTGTTTTTATTGTTTCTGGTGTTGTTGATGTTGTGGATGTTGGTGTTGGTGTTTTAGGTATTGTTCTTAGTGTTGCTGCGGTTTTTATTGCGGCGATCCTGAGTTCTTTTATTTTCAAGGAGGTCAGTCATAAATACATTACTTTTTATGTTTTTACTGAACAGAACTGTTAACTTCTAATCTCTTTGTTCAGAAACAGAACTGATCTCTGGACAGATTCTGCTTCTTATCACTCTGAGGTGAGAACCATGTTTCCATTATTCATCTATTTGTTCTAACAAAATTAAAACATAGTTTTCTTTCTGAGTTTATCCTCATTTTTAATCAACTGATGATATTTTAGACTAAATGTATCTTCTAAACTCAAGATCAAGATCAAGGTTCTGTAGAAAGAGACTGACTAATAACTTTAGCTGTGCTTTGCTGTCAGAGTTTATCACTTTAGTTTGTTCATTAGTTAAAAAAAAAACATCTAGAAAAAGCCGAAGAATTTCTGGAAATCCAGAAGAAAACTAGCAAAAAGCAAAGTTCATCAGAATGTTTTGGTGCTGTTTATGGTTTGTTTTGTGAAAGCTGCTGTAACTAAAGAAAAACAAACCACTGATGGTTACAAATCTGACTGATCAATACTTTACACCCCATTAACAGTCTGCTTCGTCGCACAATCCATATCAAACTTTATCTATAAAGCACTTTTCATAAAAAGGCATAACACAAAGTGCTTTACATTGAAACAAATCTAAATAAAAAATATAAAAACAAGCATGAAAATTAACAAAAAGGGCGCCCCTCCCCTTACCTACACTCCCCCAATCCTTTCACACCTCCTACCCCCCTTAACTGATGGGGAAAGTCAAAGAAAAAAAAGGCTGAGCACGAAAACAAGATGTTGGAGACGCTAATAATTAGAACCTCCCTCTCTGTGAACAGCTGCATAACAGTCTCCCATCTAGAGCCACATTGGCTGAACAGCAGTCGATCCAGAGGGAGAGGATCCAGCTGAGGAAGCAGCAGAAATAAAAATGAGGATGAAAAGTAAACATATTGATAAAAACAATAAAACACTGAAATAAGGTACATTGAGATAACGAGTTAAAAGTCTAGTTTAAGTTCATAAAACAAGATAAAATAAATAACAATACATGAATAACTAAATAAATACATAAAAGCAGTAAAGCATTAGCTAAAAGCCAGGTTAAAAAGATGGGTCTTTAGCCTTTTCTTAAAAGCATTAATGTTCTCTGCGGCTCTCAGGTCCTCTGGCAGACTGTTCCATAAACGGGGGCCATAGTGCTGAAACGCAGCCTCTCCATAGGCTTTAGTTTTTGCAGTCGGAATGGTTAACAGACCAGAGCCAGAGGATCTCAGGGTTAACACCTTACTAAAGGTTCTGATAAATAAGAAGGCGCAAGACCATTAAGACATTTAAAAACTGTTTACAGTATCTTAAAATTAATCCTGAAGCACTTGGGGAGCCAATGCAGGGATTTTAAAATTGTGGTGATGTGAGCCCGTCTTTGGTCTTAGTGAGAATTCAAGTTCTGGAGAAGCTAAAGGTTCCTAATGTTGGTTTTTGGAAGAAGGCAAGCAGGGTGTTACAATAATCAATTTTACTCATGATAAAAGCATGCATTAGCATCTCCATATTAGCAAGAGAGAGTAGTGGGCGGACCCTAGCCAAATTTCTGAGATGATAAAAAACAGTTTTAACCACCTGTTTTATGTGGGGGATAAAAGTTACCCAATACCCAATTAATGTGTGAAACTTGTTAAAGCGGCTGCATGGTGGCGCAGTGGTTAGCGCCACCATAGCAAGAAGGCCCCTGGTTCAAGTCCCAGCTCGGGGACCTGAAAAACAACATTATTCTGTGTTAGCATGTTCTCCCCGTACACATGTGGGTTCTCTCTGGGATCTCCAGCTTCCTCCCACCATCCAAAAACATGCTTCATGGGTTAATTGGCAACTCTAAATTGTCCCTAGGTGTGAGTGTGAGAGTGAATGGGTGTGTGATTGTGGACATTCTAACCTGCGACAGACTTGTGACCTGCAGAGCATTCCCCGCCTTCACCCACAAGTGGCCGGGATAGGCTCCAGCAGCCCTGTGACCCCGAAAGGGAAAAACGGAATAGAAAATGAATGGATGAATATTGTTAAAGCATTAAAACAAATAATTACTAATTATTAACAATAATAATGATAAGAACAAATATGAAGAAAACATCCACTTTTGCACCATTTTAAGGGATTTCATGTGAGATCATTGTGAATATAATATATCTGAAATAAATTGTGATTTTTATAGTAGGTAAATGTAACCAGTACGGCGGTAAAAGAGTCTCAATACTTTTCACTAAGTTTAATTTATGGCACATATCATAAGTACCGGCATAGTAAAGGAGGGTAAATACTGTAAGTGCTGGCACAATGAAGGGGGGTAAATAACATAAATACTGTAACATTAAAGGAGGGTAAATACTATGAGTAACGGCACAGTGAAGGGGGGTAAATAACATAAATACTGCCATAAGTACTGGGAGTAAAGGGGGGAACATACCAAAACATACCAAAAGTACCGGCGCAGTAAATGAGAGTACATACCAAAAATAATGGGAGTAAAGGGGGGTACATACCATAAGTATATGCACTGTAAAGGGGAGTACATATCATAAGTACCAGCGCAGTAAAGGGGGGTACATACCATAAGTATATGCACTGTAAAGGGGAGTACATATCATAAGTACCAGCGCAGTAAAGGGGGGTTCATACCATAAATTCTGGGAGTAAAGGGGGGTACATATCATAGGTACTGGTGCAGAAAAGGGGAGGGTACATACCATAGGTAGTAGCGCAGTAAAGGGGGGTACAAAACATAAGTACTAGGATTAAATGTGGTACATACCATAGGTAATGGCACAGTAAAGGAGGGTAATTACCATAAGTGCTGATGCAGTAAAGGGGGGTACATACAATAAATGCTGGCACAGTAAAGGGGGATAATTACCATAAGTCCTGATGCAGTAAAGGGGGATACATACCGGCGCGTCGTAAGAAAGCACTTTGCTGTTTAGGAATCAGGTCACGTGTGGACCTGCTTTAGTGGGTGGAGTCATGAAAGTTTGGACTGTGTTTCATATTTATTAAATTAATGTTATACTATCATTAAATTGATTATTTCATCAAATTGATTTTACTGAATATCTTGTCTTTACTGTGGATGTGTCTTCTCTGTTGTCCTGACTGTTCCTGGTATGGTTGTCATCGTCATCCGCTCCTCGGTCAGAAATGAGAACCCAGGAAGAACCATGAGGCAAGGAGAAGAATATTTTACCAAAAACCCACCATGAGCACAGAAGACAATGCATGAAACCCAAACAATCACGTGTTGTTGGAGCATTTTTCTGATTGACGATGTAGGACTAATATGCAGAAAATGATGCTTAAATTTGTATATCTGAATATTTCTTTTTTCAAATCTTTTGTAAATCAGGAGCAGATGAAAAAATGAGTCTAAAAAAGATCGTATTTGTCACGAAGACAATTCGCTGAGCGGGGCCATACGCTTACTGCTCATCATTTAGAGGTCAGTAAGCACAACCACAATTCACACTTAAGGTGGACCGGATTCTAAGGGGAACTTTAAATGTGCCACATGCTCCGAAAAATAGGGCAAGGGTCACATAATTGGCTTTGATTCGGTTTAGTTTGTTAGATTTATGAATTTCTCGTAGATACACCATCAACAATCAAAATTTAGCAGTGTCATTTTTTTTTAAATATATTTTTTTTATCAGTCTACCCACCAATACAGTTGCTGTGTTGAGATGATCATACAAACAATCTATTTGATCAATCTAGACTTTTAAAACTACATGACCTTGTGGATTTTTACACTGCGCAACTTTTATACAGAGCCAGTTGGAAATCGTTACCATTCAATATCCAAAAACAGTTCTTAGAAAATGAAGGAGGAACAGACTGAGGGGATGTAGGAACTTCAAGATCAAATTGATAAGAACCACTAAGAAAAGCTTCTGAGTGTCGGTGTGTGGCACTAAACTTTGGAACGGTTTAAGTAATGAGCTCAAAAAATGTTCAAATTTTCAAATATTCAAGAAAATGTATAAAGAAACTCTTATGTCAGGATACGAAGATGAGAGGATTTAAGGATCAACAGGTGTTTGAATAATTCCTAAATTCATGTGTGAACTTGATTGTGGTGAAATAATCAAAGCTCTTATAATTACAACCAATTAGTGTTACATTGTAATGTGCAATAATGATTACTGAAAGGTTTGAATTACAACCAATAACTATTGATTTTGTTTATTGATCTGCAATGTGTAGCAATAATAACTGGTTTAATGTGATCATGTGTTCTAAAGATAATCAATGATTATTACATATCGGTACCGTTACTGTTTACTGAAATCATGAATGAATGTTTTCTGAAGATCATCAATCATTACTAGGCACTGGATTTAGTTACTTCAAGAGATTCTATCTGATCAGAACTGGAGTTAAAACACTGTAAAACTGTCAAATGAATGAACTCAGTAGGGGTGGGATTATATAAACTTGCTTCTTCCCACTCCTTTTCAAGCAATAAATTAAACTCTACTTATACTTCAGTTAATGATCACTGTATTTAATTAAGCAAATGTGATTTAAGTGACATTTTTGTTTTGTTTTGTGTCTTTTTAATCTATGCATTTCATCATTTCTGTAATGAGTTTGATAAATATGTGTAATTTCTTTATTGCTTTGACTACAATGCTTGAAATAAATCAATAAATCAAAAAATCAAATCAAATCAATGTGGTACAATGTGTCTTTTGTTTTGAAAGAAAGTCATGTGAGTTTATGTAAAACAGTAAAAACTCTTTCAGTTAAAGCTGTGGTGTAAACCAGTTCAATTCCTGATCTGGTCCTGGTTTTCAGTCTGTCTTTGTGAACAAATCAGCTTTAATCCTCATAAATAAAAGAAATCAAACAAATGTTTCTAAATAGATTGGAGTCATTATTTCAGATTCTTTGATTGTTTAAATTACTTGTAGTGTTTTTGTTGCAGATTCTTTGTCTGCTGTTGTGAAAAAGTGAAGGAAAAGTAAAAAAAACAAAAAAGTTCCAAACATTTTTGGAGATCTTTTTTTAATGAAATTCATGAACAGATGTCAAAATTTTAATCCAAAAATAATGACAGCATGACAATATAATAATGGGGAGTAAACAGGAACAAATTATCTACAGCAATGTGGTCAACAATAAACATCTTCAGCCTTTACAGGTCATGCTGTCGTCACAGAATACATCAGTGATCCATGAGGCAGCTGGTTCATTATTGATCATCAGTTGGCATTAGCTTTAGCATGTATTGTCATGATCTGGAGTTTATGACAAACACGTCTAAATTCAAGTCCAGCAGGATTGAAAGAAGCCTGTTTCACTGTTCTGGATCTTTCATGCTACGGTCACAAACACAACTGCCACCCCGTGATATGGAGGCGTCCGCATAATCTTCAAGACTGGGGAGTGGGAGCTGCACGGTGGCGCAGTGGTTAGCGCTCTTGCCTCAGAAGGCCCCCGGTTCAAGTCCCAGCTGGGGGACATGAAACCTTTCTGTGTGGAGTTTGCATGTTCTCCCCGTGTATGCGTGGGTTTTCTCCGGGTTCTCCGGCTTCCTCCCACTGTCCAAAAACATGCTTCATAGGTTAATTGGTCACTCTAAATTGACCATAGGTGTGAATGGATGTGTGATTGTTGATATTCTACCCTGCGACAGACTGGCGACCAGTCCAGGGCATCCTTGCCTACGCCCACAAGTGGCCGGGATAGGCTCCAGCAGCACCGTGACCCCGAAAGGGAATAAACGAAATGAATGAATGAATGAATGAATGGGGAGTGGAAGTGCTTCCAGACTCCAGTTGGCCCATCCGTGCTCCTGTTCCTGACTGTGTACCTCGTCTCTGCTCCTGCTCCTACACCTGGCTGTGGTTCCTGTCTCCAGCTCGACTCGCGCCCCTGACTGTCCCCAACCCCGGCTGGATGAAGCTCGTCTGCTGGACTTTAAATATGTAGATGTAGAGTTAGATAAGTTAATTCTTCTCTATGAGTTCTGGTAAATCGCCTGTCCGTCCTGGGGGAGGATCCCTCCTTCATGGATCCCTCCCCTGAGGTTTCTTCGTTTTTTCCTGAATCTTTTTTTTATGAGTTTTTCCTCACAACGAAAGGGGGTCTAAGGGCAGGGATGCCCAGTTTGGCTTAGTCTGTTTAGTTAAAGTTTTAGTATTATGCTATTGAATTCTATGTATTCATGATCCCTTTGATTTTATGTTTAACTTTTTCAATTAGCTATACGAAAGCCCATGGAGACGACTGTTGTTGTGAATTTGGGCTCTACAAATAAAATTGAAAAATTGAAAAAAGTTGATACCATCACCTAACAAGATGGTTTTTGCTCCGTAAGTGCTGGACTGCTCTGTGGTGTAGTGGTTAGCATCCTTTCCTTACACTTAAGTTCAAATCTCAGCGTTCCACCTCCTCCTCCTGCAGAGAGGAATCATTCACTTTAGGACAAAAACTCATGGTCATCATTTCTCCTGCATGCTGTCCTTCTGTTACAGCAGCTTTCACAAAAACAGCATCAAGACATTCTAAAGAACTTTGTTTTTTTTCTGCTTTTCTTCAGATTTTTCTAGATGTTTTTTTAATAAACAAACTAAAAGTAAAACTAACTCTGACAGCAAAGCAGAACCAAAGTTTTCAGTCAGTCTCTGTCTACAGAACCTTGATCTCAGCTTCTAAACAGTTTAGTTTAGAAGATAAATTTAGTCTAAAATATCATCACTTGATTAAAAATGAGGATAAAATCAGACGGAAAATTACATTTTTATTTTATCTGAACAAATGGATGAATGACGGAAACATGGTTCTCACCTCAGAGTGATGGAAGCAGAATCTGTGTCAGAACAAAGAGATTATAGGTTAACAGTTCTGTTCAGTAAAAACATAAAAAGGTCAATTATTTATGACTGACCTCCTATAATATATAAACGCCAGGATCCCCCCAACAACAACAACTCCAAAAACAATGGCAGTGATGTCACCAGAGCTCAGAGCAGATCCTACAGGACAGAGATGAGGAAAAAAAGAGAAGAAAGTAAGAAATCTATGAATTATAATCAAATGTCCTACATTGTATTTTCAAAGTCAAAGTTTATGACACACAAAACGAACAAAAACATTTGTTGTAACTAAAAATAATAATTTTAATAAATTGTTGTACGAATAAATAAAACTGAGGAAAAAACTTTGATGTTCAGAAAGCATCTAACTAAAAACATTTAGAAATATTTGTTACAAATTCAGCAATTTTCCCCTAAAGTAAATATAATCCAACTGCTTCCTTTAGGGTTGAATGTCAAAGTTTCAATAAAAACGGATCAATCTGCTGCTCTGGAGGATTCAGATGTTTGAGGAATCAGAACGTTAGAATCTAGAATCACAGCAGCTTCTACTTTAGTCAGTCCTCCTTCAGAGTTTCTGCAGAACTGAAGGTCAAAAGGTCGTCTGGTTTTAAGCAGGGTCACTCAAGACCCTACACTGGAAACGTCAGAGAAAATGAGAAAAGAACGTTCAAAAAAGTCTTAGATTCTACAGGCCTCATTGTCAAAGGACAGGAAGGTGTTGTCCTCACCTGGATGGTTGTGTGTCTTATTGTCCTTCTGTGGAACTGATCAGAAGTCATGTTAGATCATATTTAGCTGGTTACAGGTTTGAAAAAATGTTTTTTGGTTCATTCTGGTCTAAAACAGCAGCTTACCCACTGTCAGAGTGACGTTAGAACACATGACTGGCTTCTGCGTACGCAGACAGAAGGTGTAGGTTCCTTCATCCTTCATGGTGACGTTGGTCA
The DNA here is from genome assembly GCA_023969325.1 of Oryzias curvinotus. Lineage (NCBI taxonomy): Eukaryota > Metazoa > Chordata > Actinopteri > Beloniformes > Adrianichthyidae > Oryzias > Oryzias curvinotus. Next base: position 19,728,888 of record CM043729.1, read on the forward strand.
GTGTGAGGGAAACGTTTCCATCCTTCAGGTTCTGGTGGTTGAGGATGGTCCTGTTCTTGAACCTCTCGTCTTGATCGTCATGGTTGTCCCTCTCACTTCGATACACGTGCATGAAACCATTTGTTCCATTTGTCCAATCCAAGGTCTCAGCCGTCAAGTCAGATGGAGGCTCTACTTGACATGACAGAACCACATTCTGACCCAGATGTGCTTGGACCGTCGATGGAGAGCAGACCATTTCAGGAGAACCTGAAGATAAAAACCCAGGTTGAGTTAATTGGAATGTTTTCTCATTTTTGAGGAAAACAAGCGCCTGCGCTCACTGAGACGTTTTTTATTTTTGTTTTTTTGTTTGATCTGTTTTTAGTTTGTGAGTCGGTCTGATGTTGATCCAACCAACCACGCTTCAGCATCATGTGACCCAAAAGGGAAAAGAGAGTGTTTAGAGAAGAAGACACAACGGTCCCGGTTCTACAAGAACAGAACTTTATCATGAAAATCCGATCTGCTGAAAGAACAAATTTAAAGTTTCATTTCAAAAAGTCTGAAGTTCCATCTGTGTTTCTTAAACTAGAACCTGAGAACAGGATGTTGTTCTCCCTCATGGTTAGATGTTAGCAGGAAAAATCTCTTCTTTTGCTTTTTAGATAATAAAAACAAATGTGTTTCATAAATGAAGGCAGTGTTCTGTTACGACTGCTTTGATTTAAAAGTTAAGATATTCCTTTATTAGTCCCACGATGGGGACATTTCCTTGTTGCAGCAGCAGTACAGGTACAGAGAATGATTTATAAAGAAAAAGGAAAAAACTATGGAGTTAATATACACACATAATTTTCCAAAAAATTGCACAGGATGATCATATAATCGGTTATTGCACAGGGTAAAAGAAGTATGACAGAGCCGATGATGTTGGTTAACGTGGTTCACTGGGAGCAGCTACGGTTGTAAAGTCTAAAAGAATCTCAAACTAAAATGAAAACATATTTTTAAAGATTTTTTTTCCCATAATTCACATTTTCTTCTTTCAGTTGAAGAAATGAACTTTTAAAAAACGAGTTTTTTAATTTAATTTCTGTTTTTTACAATTTTATTGACTGAAAAACAGATGCCCTATAACAGATTGGCGACTTTTTCAAATACTTTTTTTAGCCTCTTTCTCATTAACTATTAATGCAAACATTAAAATTATAACCTAAACACACAGAAACACATGCTGTAGTACTGCTTACACAATGAAAAGCTAACTAAAAGCTAAGCGACCGACGAGAGTTTAAAAAGAGTTTTAAAACCAAAAGTTGAATCAGAAAGATACCTGCTGCTGCTTTGATCAAAAGGAACTTAACAACCAAACGGATCAGGATGAACAACATGTTTTACGAGTCACAAACAAATCTGTTTGTTTGTTAGTCTGGGTTAGCCTGCAGTAGGCTTTCAGGCCTGACGAGTCAGAAAGAGATGGCAGACAATCAGGAAGCGGAAAATACTGATGCGTCTTTATAGCTCAGAGCTGGCTCCTCCAGGTATCCGTGTTGTTTTATTGTTAATTTTTGTTTTTCGTTTCTCTTCTGTTCTTTTGTGATTGGTCAGCAGAAAGGCGACGACGGACATACGTGCAACCGAAGAGAATAATGATGGTATTCACTCACAAACGTGAAGAAAGGGCGTGAAACCAGGAAGTGAAAACAAATCTAAACATGAATTTACTTTCCGTATAACAAACATGCAGAATGTAGAATCTGCCAAAAGAGATTTGAAGATTCAACAGGATCCACATTAAATCAACAAACAGACCAGAATTTTCACGACAGACAAAACCAGGCAGAACGGGTCAAAAAAAAAACAAGTGGAACCAGGTTAACCTTTACTCTGATTTAAAATCTTCTAACTCAACTTTTTTTCTCTTTTTGTTTTTGCATGTTTTCATTTTTATTTTGTATTTGCTGTGATTTCTGCTGTGATTTCAAATTAGTTTAAAATGAAAAAGCTGAAAATAGATATTTGCTTTGCTTTTCATCATTTATTTTTTACCTTTACTCAAATTTAATAGACAAAAGTCTATCCATATGATAAACTTAAACACATTTTGTACAAGATCAACTTATTTTGTATGTAATTGTATTTAGTTGCTGATAAAGGTTAACTAATCAAAGCAACAAATCAAATTTGCTTTTAACATAATGATGTGTAGATTTCTAGAATGTAAAGATCACATGAAATAGAAGTAATTATCCTCACTCAGCAGCAGGGGGCAGCAGAGACTCAATCATAGACGAATCAGAAAGCAGAAAACCCTTGAAATCAAGATGAGAATTATTTTTTTAAGTTTGTGACATACTTTATGTATATTTGTCAACTAAGTGTACAAACAGAATTCCAAAGACGTATTTTAACAGAAAAACGTAGCTTCGTTCTCAGATTCAGGTGACCAGGAATATTTGAACCTTCAGTGGTTTTTAGTTGTTAATAAAAGGTGAGAAAGCCAATCTTTAAAGTTCACAGAGAAATCCGTGGATCAAAAAGGAAAAGGATGAACAACCAAAACAGAACCATAAAGTCTGGTTGTTAAAAGTTTATTTCAGAGACTTACCCATGATCAGAAGATAAACCTTAATTTAACAGAGAAAACATCCCAAATGGTTCACAGATCAGCAGCTCCTCTGGAGATGTCGTCAGTAAAATTATTTTTTATAGGAGGAGGAAGTTCCACTCTGATGAGTCCACCTCCACACTGATCCAGTAAATGTCAGAAGTTGGAGAAAGTTTCTGTCTGTTCTAAAAGATGGAGGGAATTGTTTTCCTTCTTCTCAATCAGATGGAATAGTCAGTTCTTAACCCCTACGACTGATCAGATTTAATCCATTTTTCTTGTCAAGAAGACGTTAAAAAAGGTATCAGGTCCAGAATGGAACAATACAAGACTGAGTAATAGCTAGTTTGTTTCTGGCTTCCTGGAGCCAGTCGGTTACTGGTGGAACCGGCTGGCTCCAGGAAGCCATCCGGTTCCACCAGTAACCTGTCCCTCCCCCCCTCCAGGGGGAGGAGTCATTCAGTTCAGTTCTCATTTACAGTATATGTGATTTCCTAAACTTGCATAAATGATTTTCTGAACCTAGAACATCAGCCAAGGAGGCTGTGTTCAACAACCCAGAATTAAATCTGAAAGTTAACCAAAGGTCAGTCTGGCTGTGGTCTGAGTTCACATTTTGTCCTCTGATTTAACCCGCCTCAGTCTAGGACAACCCTTTGGCTCAGGGAAGTCAGTTAAGGTCATGAAGGAGAAGTACAGTGGGGAAGTATGTTAGCTGTTACATGCCAGCATGTAGTTTCCTGTTATCATATTCCTCAGTTAAAGCATCATCCTGCACAGATTGTTCATTTTTCCCTATCTTGTTGATAAAATCAGGACTATAGAGATTCTTAACATCTAGAATAGCAAACATTTCACAATCATGTTTCATCCACTCTCAAAACCTAAACTGCTGGTCTTTTTTTTAAGGTAAAGGTGGTCTTCCCAGAATCCACTATTCTCTGCAGGTCAAGCTTTTTATTGAAAGGTCCAGCGATTCCTTTGCCTTCTCATCAAAACTGTCTCAACCTTTGCATCATATTTTCACTTTTCTCCTCACTTTATCTGAGGCCTGTGAGCGTGTAGAAAGTAGAGGTCATGTAGAGCTTTGTTTTTGATGGATAGTCTGTTATGTAGAACACAGCGTTCTTTGGAGTTTTGTCCTGTGAGTCGACTGAATGATGTTTTGGCCTCACTACCATCCCAGAGTGTTAAACTAAACAATCACATCCACCAAAGAAACTAGACGTTGGTGTCAAATGTACTCTTAGCATGGTAACATGTTCCTGGTGTGAGCGGGTCCTTAAACCTTCATCTACTTTCCTACAGGTGATTATCCATCTTCTCAGATCTTCTTGAACCAAAGTTGAATTGTTACTGAGATGTCCAGTTAAACTAGAGTCCTAGTTGGGAACTAATCACTACACAACACGTTGGTTTAGATGATCAAATTGCATGGTGACCCCTCCTGGGTGTATCTCGCCCTTGGCCAACAGAAAAGGGATACTCCCCAGCAGTCATGTGACCTCAAACAGTTTTAGAAGAGGTTGGCATATGTTGAAGCCTCTACTTTTAACCCCAAATGTGAGGAAACAATTACCTGATACTTGTGGGTCTTCTGTGAGATTTATTTAAAAAAACAAAAACCATCCTCCTCACTTCCTGTGGTACACGTCCCAACAGCAGCTTCATTCCATCTCTGTGGGACGAGGAGAGGATGGAGAAACAAATGCTGCTGAAGATCCACAGAAGACCAGTTCTGGGAAACTGTAAGCCCCAAAACAGAAGAAAAAAACCATAGAATCAAACCATAAACACTAGAGAGAAAGATGTGGAAAGATCCCAAAGTCCAGCAGAAATACCACTTTTTTTTTTACACACAACACTCTAAAGTCTTAGGATTTTCACTTTGAAAACGGTGAAGGAGGTCTGCTTGCAGGATTGTTTCTGCATACAGTTTTGGATCCCATTCTTCAGGTCCTCTCAGGTCATTTGCACTCTGTAGACAGAGAGCAACAGTCTGAGTACTTCCAGAAAGCACGAAGAATGTCCAAGCAGCTCTTTTAGGACGCCACTGAAGATGTTTAACTTCAGGATCCACCATGAGGAGGACGTGTGAGTGAATTCCTGTGGCCATAACTTCATCTCTAAAATGAACCTCCTGTTTTCTTCCACTTGATAAATCTGAGCTGTGCCGTCTTTTAACAGACAAGAGTAACCTTTAAAGTCAGCAGATTGAAACTATTTGAGTGTGCAGCTATCAGAACGGGGTCATTTGAGGACTCGTCTGTAGTTCTGAAATGTCCATGATGATCCACGCTTTCACTAAATAGCAGCTGAGTAGGCTCCAGTGACCCCGTGACCCTATTCTGGAAAAAACACTTATAGGAAATAAATAAATGACTGGATTCTGCATTCCTTAGTATACGAGGCGGGGTTTGGTTGGGTCGAGCAGCTTCTTCTCAACAGTTAGTGTCATCCTGACATCGTTTTTAACAAGACTAGAGGATACTCCAAAAAATAAAGACTGAAATATTTGTTTGGGGTGAATCATCCCAGCTGGAGTGTGGACTCCTGGGAAATGTTTAAACCTGCAGTAAACAGATGTTTAATCTTTCTCGTGAGGAGAGAATGCACAAGTGTAGAGGTTTGCTCTCTGCTGAGTTTTTCCTGCAAACTAAAACTAAACAGAACAAATGACATTTTCTGTCACTGTAACAGCCTTAACCCGTTTGTGATCCAATCATTCTCTTAACTTAATTTGTCCCACAGGTAAAAAAATCCCCACCCTACAAAATCAAATTATACAGTAACCTCATTTGACATCTAGTAGAACCGTCGCACTTTTGATTGGACCGACCTGCAGCAGCCTCCAGTGGACATGGTCTCTGTGTCTGTACTGATTCAATTACATCACACTATCTGTCTGTCACAAACATAGCTGTGTGACATTTGTTCTCTGCATTTGACCCCTCCCCTGGGGGAGCAGTGAGCTGCAGACACAGCCACTCAGAGGAAGCATTTGGTGGATTTAACCCCCCAATCCAACCCCTTAATGCTGAGTGCCAAGCAGGGAGGCATTGGGTCCCATTTTTAAAGTCTTTGGCATGACTCAGTCTGAGTTTGAACCCCAACCTTCCAGTCACACTCTAACCACAAGGCCACTAAGCTGGCCTAGATGTGCGTGTCAGTGTGTGTACAGATGTGGGTTTAGGTGTGTGGATGTACAGGTGTGTAGTTGTACAGGTGTGTGGATGTACAGGTGTGTAGGTGTGTGTTTATGTGTGTGTGTAGATGTGTGGATGCACAGGTGGGTTTATATATGTGTAAGTAGGTGTGTGCACTTATGAATTAGAGAGAGTTAGCGTGTGGCCTTTGACATTTGTCTGTTTTTTTAGCTTTTATGATTCACGGGTCAAAAATGACCCATCCAACAATCTTCGTGCTCTCGTGGTGTCCAGGCCACATGGGAACATAAAGAATCCCTTTTTTTAAATAATGGATTTAGGAAATGTAAAGTATTCAAGTTGGATTAGTACCAGTTAAGGTATTTTTACTTCAACTAGACTTGGTAGTGGGTCACTTTTCACCCACCAGACAATATGAGAGGTAAAAAGGACCAAAGGGCAGCAGGCTGCCTCTGACGTAAAAACAGGTTTCTGGGGAGCCGTCAGTCTGCAGGTGACCTCAATGCGTTTCCTCTACAGGTGTGGAAAAAGCCAAACACTCGAATGACTGCTGCGGTTTCACCGTCAAGAAGCAAGCAGCTTTACGGAAAGTTATGCTGAAAGCACAGAACACGTTAAAGGATGTTCTTTTTTTTAACAAAAACAAAAAAATGTGGGTTTTGTTAAAGTTCTGCAGTGACTTCCTGTCAGAAGACAACAGGATGGAGGTCGCTCAGCTCTGCCTCATGCTCTGTGAGTACAAAACATTTCAGATTAAAGATTATTTTATAAATCAGAGAAGCTCATGAAAATCGATTCCCCCGTTAAGGGATCAGTAAAGTTCTATTCAATGGAAAGGAAACTATGAATGTTTAGGAGCTTCATTTTGTTGTCATAGAAGTTATTTTTCTCTCAAAGATCTCTTAGAGGAAGCCTAAGCTAGCAGACGGAGGTAGCATCAATTTCATAGTACATTTAATAAAGTAATTAGATCATTTCATAAAAAAGGGGTTTGATCGTTGGATAACTGGGTTGATTTCTGCAGACAGTTGACAGGTGAAAGTTAATCTGTAATCCAGGTGGGATCAGAGCAGCAAAGCCTGCTCACCTCGATAAGTTGGTCAGTGACCCGAGTCATGTCCTGTAACCCAGAACCACGACCCGACTCGTAGGGGGAAATGAATGGTAGCATCTCTACTACATAAGTTTGCATATCAGTCAAACACACGTGCTGTGCTACATGAAAAAATATTTCATATCATTTTATTACACCAGGTCCAGTATAAACCAACTGGAGGGACTTTCTTCAGTGTTTCTTGCTTTTTAGCGGATTAAAAAAATGTTTTTTCTGAACGTTTTGTTCAAATGGTGGGGAAAGTGAATCGTTGCGTCCCCATCTTTTACCAATTATGATTAGAGTCAGGCATAATTTATTTTAAACATGCAAATGACAGATGTGTAAATAGAATAAAATAAGAACAATTCTTTAGTTTAAACAACAATAACACAAAACAATGATAATACTTTCAGTTCATCAAGTTGAAAACTTTTGTGGACTAAACCAGCCTATAAAATTGATTCAATCCACATAATTTGACACTTTCACCATAAAAAACAATAAATTAAAAATGTGTAAAGCAGTATTTAAAGTGATCATTAGGCCTGTATGCAGATGTGTGCATGCAGACGTCATGACAAAATCGGCCTGTGCAATACGCATATCACAAATGTGATCAATGTTGACTTTATATCTTTATACACACTGGAAATTGTCACTTTGTGCCTTAGAACCAGCTTCTGCATTCAGAAAACTCACATTCGCGTGTCCCTATGCAAAGTTTTAAGTCCAGCTGCACGCTGTACATGCAAATTGGGCGTTCATTGATCGCTAACTGAAAGTTCAGCAGGTTGAACTTCTTGACCCTTAATCGCTACAACGCTGAACTCTGACCAATCAGACACTCTGATTTGGTAGTGACGTGCAGGTAGGGTCCTTTTCAAAACACATAAGTGCCAACTGCTGTAAACATGATGACAAAGGAATAATGAATAATTTTGCTTTTTCTGCCCTTCTGGAATTCTACAACAGCAGGTCTTTCATTTATCGGAATAGAGCTGTGAAAGAAAAAGCCAGGAGCTAGATTCACTAGATTTGCAACGCTTTGACGTTTTACACTGAGCCTCTTTCAACTGTAGGTGGCAGACATGTGTATGCAGCAGCAACAGCAAAAGACGGTGAAGCCCCTCCCTGCTTGTCCACTGTAAACACCACAGTATGGTCTAAACACATGTTCAAGAACCTGCATTTAGTGCGTTCTGGAACATGCCTCAAATACTCTGTGTCCGTAGCTTTAGTGTAAAAGCAAATGTAAAGTAAGAAAAAAACAAACGATTTTTTTCTCTCAAAGATGCTAACCTCTTCTTGCAGCGACTCTGAGCATCTCTCCTGAACGGTCTCAGTTCCGCCGCTATGAGACCATCTTCCTGAGCTGTACAGCCAACTCCACCGGTTGGACCGTGAAGAGGAACACGTCTGTGCGCTCCAATCAGAACTGTCAGTACGGTTGGGGGATACCCGAAGAGTCCTCCTGCAAGATCGACACTGCCTACCCATCAGACACTGGGGTGTACTGGTGTGAAAACGATCACGGGGAGTGCAGCAACGTCGTCAATGTTACGGTCACTAGTAAGCTCGAACCTCCACTCGGCCTCTGCAGGACGACAACCAAAGGTGGACCTTTGACTGGACTGTGGTTACATTTCAGAGTCACCTGTGATGATGGAAAGCCCCCCATATGGCGTCACTGAGGGGGACAGTGTGACTCTGCACTGCTTCTACAAGGATGAACATCAAGGCTCCTCAACCTCAAACTTCAACACCAACTTCTACAAGGATGGGGAGCTCATCGGAGAGGAAGAGGAGGGGAGGATGGTCCTCACCTCCATCTCTCAGTCTTCTGAAGGTTTCTACTCGTGTGAGCACTCGTCCAGAAGGGAGATGTCGACAAAGAGCTGGCTGGCAGTCAAAGGTAAGTCTGCTGTTCAGGTACAGATGAAGTGATGAAGATGAGGATAAGATGATTGTCTTCTGCTGAGAAGATACATCTTACAAAATCACAGAAAAAAAAAGAAAATTGACTCAAAAACAAAAAAGTTATTTAAATCCAGTTAATGAAAATCAGAAACACAGAAAACAATCCAGAGGGAACGAAAAGACTTTAGGAGGCCCCTCCTTCAGGGTCACATCCCACCATTAGAAGCCATTTCAGCCAAAATGGACTTCAAGAAGAACAAAGAGGACTGTTGGAAGTAACCCCCCCAGCCTCATGGAGAACCTCCGTTAGACAGATGAGACAAAGTGGAGATCTTTATCCAGCCACAGAAATTCAGCTGTTCTTTCCATGTTGTGAAACACGGAGGAGGTTCGCTCATGGTTTGGGCTGCATCTGGGATCTGTTCTGGTTCAAGACTGTCCATCATTCTGGAGATGATAGTTTTGACTGATGTCAGGAGGCGTGGTCTCCGTCTTCATGGATCTGCAACCAGTAAAATAAGCCAGGACCAAAACACCAAGAACGCCTGAGAACAGAACCACGGACTCTTCTGGAGAGACGTTCCATTAGTCCTGATCTAAATCCCTGCAGAAAATCAGTGATGAGAGCAGAAACATGCTGGATGGAGACGGGTCTTCCAAGCTGAGACCTGTTGGAGCAGAAGACCTGCAGACAGGTCCAGAACCCTCTCTGAATCTTACAGACGTCCATGGACTGAAGTGTCGAGTCAGCGGTCCCTCCTTGACGGTAGTTCCTTCATAAACTATTTCAGTTTGAGGTTATTTCAGCTAAATTGTCTCACCTACATGTTTCTCGGTTGACGTTGTCAGGTTGTTCCAAGTAAAAAACTTCATGAGCTGTTCCTAATGCCCACAGCCAAAGTACAGCTTCCTGAAGCTCCTCCCACCACTGATTCTCCTCACTTAATGTGGATCAGAATCACTGCTGGATTATTGGTCTTCATCCTAAACATCATGGTCTTCTTCCTGTGCCTGTACACCTACCGCAGTTGGGCTCGAGGTAACGCACAAAAGAACACGCTCTTTCCAAGGCTTCTTTGTAGCCGAGGAACCGTGGGCGTCCTGCTTCCGCTTCTCAGCTGTTTCCTCTGAGGATGACGAGCAGAAGGTTACCCAAACCCTTCATCAGATGAAGAACAAACCTTCTCTGTAGGTCTCTGTCTTTAACGGTTGTTTGAAAGTGTAGAACAGATGAGCATTAGTCTGCGATGTTTCAGGGTTTAGTTCAGTCCAACTCTTGTGATAAATCTATCATGACTCTGTGTCCTCTTTAACAAATGTTTAACAAAGTTCTTTGATATATTTCTACCAATATTCCAAGGTCAGAGTAGATGTGTGGGACTTTCAGAGCACTAATCACAGATCTGTAATAGAGTAATCAAATAGAGTAGATGTCCTGCACATCTGCAGTATATACAAAAAAAAAAAAACGCCCCTCTCACCCTCCGCGGGTGGTTTCTCCTCCAAGCTCGGGTCTTCTACCAGAGGCCTGGGAGCTTGAGGGTTCTGCGCAGTATCTTAGCTGTTCCTAACACTGCGCTTTTCTGGATTGAGAGGTCTGAGGTCTTTCCAGGTATCTGTTGTAGCCACTCCTCCAGCTTGGGGGTTACTGCCCCGAGTGCTCCAATTACCACAGGTACCACTGTCACCTTCACTTTTCAGGCTTTCTCCAGTTCTTCTTTGAGTCCCTGGTATTTCTCCAGTTTCTCATGTTCCTTCTTCCTGATGTTCCCATCACTTGGCACTGCCACATCCACCACAACGGCTTTCCTCTGTTCTTTATCCACCACTACGATGTCTGGTTGGTTCGCCATTACCATCCTATCAGTCTGGATCTGGAAGTCCCACAGGATCTTTGCCCTCTCATTCTCTACCACCTTCGGGGGTGTTTCCCATTTTGACCTTGGGGTTTTCAGTCCATATTCTGCACACATGTTCCTGTATATGATTCCAGCCACTTGATTGTGGCGCTCCATGTATGCTTTACCTGCCAGCATCTTACATCCTGCAGTTATGTGCTGGATTGTTTCAGGCGCCTCTTTGCACAGCCTACACCTTGGGTCTTGTCTGGTGTGGTAGATCTACACCTTGGGTCTTGTCTGGTGTGGTAGATCTGAGCCTCTATTGCTCTGGTGCTCAGGGCTTGTTCCTGAGCTGCAAGGATGAGTGCCTCAGTGCTGTCCTGTAGACCAGCTCTTTCTAGCCATTGGTAGGACTTCTTGATATCAGCCACTTCCGTTATGGTCCGGTGGTACATCCCATGCAGGGGTTTGTCCTCCCATGAGGATCTGTCCTCCAGCACTGTATCCTCTGCTCTCCATTGCCTGAGACATTCAGTGAGCACACTGTCAGTTGGGGCCTTGAGTTTGATGTACTCATGCATCTTGGATGTTTCATCCTGGATAGTGGCTTCTATGCTCACTAGTCCTCGGCCTCCTTCCTTGCGGCTAGCATACAGTCTCAGGGTGCTGGATTTGGGATGGATCCCTCCATGCATGGTGAGGAGCTTTTGTGTCTTAACATCCGTGGTCTGTACCTCTTCCTTTGGCCATCTTATTATTCCTGCAGGGTATCTGATAACTGGCAGTGCGTAGCTGTTTATTGCCCGGGTCTTCTTTTTGCCATTGAGCTGGCTTCTCAGGACTTGCCTTACCCGTTGGAGGTATTTAGCTGTTGCAGCTTTCCTTGTTGCCTGCTCCAGGTTGCCATTTGCCTGTGGAATTCCGAGGTACTTGTAACTGTCCTCAATGTCTGCTATTGTTCCTTCTGGGAGTGAGACCCCTCCTGTGTGGACTACCTTGCCTCTCTTTGTCACCATCCGGCTGCATTTCTCGAGCCCGAATGACATCCCAATGTCAGTACTGTAGATCCTGGTGGTGTGGATCAGGGAGTCAATGTCACGCTCGTTCTTAGCATATAGCTTGATGTCATCCATGTAGAGGAGGTGACTGATGTTGGCCCCATTTCTGAGTCGGTATCCATAGCCAGTCTTGCTGATTATTTGGCTGAGGGGGTTCAGACCTATGCAGATAAAGTCTTCTGTTAAAATAAGTCATTACAGTCTTTTGTGGCTAAATATGATCAAGTTAGAAAACATATTTTGAGGCTCTGTGCTGTCAGTGCTTTGATCTGGGACTTTCCTGACTGTCAAACATTGACCGCTGAGGTGTGAGATCAACAGGAAGAGGACAAAGACGACTTCGAGAACGCATCATGATTTCAGGTTTAGTCTTCCAAAAAAGCTGCAATTTTCTGCTGAAAGAGGAGAAGAACTTCTGGGACAGTTTTGTTTTGGCGGAGGATTGTTGTGAATATCTGGACCTGTGATGAGGTCAGTAGGTGAAGTGAAAACAACTAAAATACTTTTTGCGTTTTCTTTTTTGCAGGTCGAGGTGTTTCCAGAAAATGAGACACAGAGAAGATGGAATCTTAACCTTAACCTGCTTTTCTTCTGGACTTCTCCTGACTGATGACCAATTTTCAGTTGGTGCATTTCAAACTTTTATGTTATTTTCTTAAAGATGAAAAGATTCTCACCTCCATCCATTGTTGCAAGTAAGACTACGAAAACTTCCACCGCGCAGTGAACTAAATGCAAGCTTTTCAGCAAAATCGGCAGGTGGACCGCATGACGGGAAGTGGCAGTCGCATTTTTACACATGGAGGTTTTAAGAAAAAATCGACCGGACGATTTTCTTTTTACATCAGTTATTAGCCGCCCAGACACACTTGGGGGGTCGCGCGGTGGTAGGAACTGACTGATAGGAGCGTCTCCACGGTCCCCAAAATCTTCTGACGATAGGCCAATTTCAGACTGCCACCCTCCAGCCACACCCCTGCAGTTCCACTGCCACTGTTTGATTGTTAGAAATCGTTCGGTAGCAGCACAGACTCTCAGTGAGGACTGCTGACATGGGTCGGTGGCCTAGCAATGACTGGACATCAATCCGGAGAACCCGGCCCCCGTGGGTCCGAATGGGGAGACGACCTTGATAATGAAGAACTCAGTGTGGCGTTGACAGCACCACGGAAACTCCGAGATCTGCTTATTGACGGAGTGTAGTTGACGGTGAGAAGAAGATGCAGAAGACAGAACATTGTGTTTTCTACCTGACTCAAAGACTCATAGAAGAAGAGCACAAGAAGAATGAATAAGAAGATCTTTGGTGCAGGCAGATGGTGCAGAATTGCCTGCTTTTTATACACCCCCTGGCTACCAGGCAGCCAGTGACACTTAATACGGACAGCCGCCGTCCAGAGACATTTACACATCGTCCAATCAGAGCTGCCACCACCCTATCGCCCGATTTTATAAAGACATCACCCCCCGACTGCCGCCATCTACATTCCTGACCATGCCAACAATGTTTCAAACATCAGGTGGCGACAGAAAATCTTGTAGTTTCTGCCAATAGCTCCCGGTCGTGTGGCGGCACGTAGAAGAATGCAAATAATGATTTACTGGTTATATGAAACTTACAGGGAAACGTGATTAAACTTTAGCTCAAAGGTCCAACACCATTTGACCTTCAGACCAACACCCTCATGAACACAGATCACACCTGTGTTCCCAAGACAGCAACAGTGACACCCACTGGACAAACAGTGCAGGTACAGTCTGCTTCCAGCAGTGAAAAACAAATTGATTTTTTTTTAAATACTTTTTTGTGGTTTAAACAGTTTGGATTTAATTAACCCTTGTGCCATCTTAGATTACCCCACCCTTACTTTGACATGTTCTCCCTACCATGACAAAGGTGGATAAAGGTGGAAAAATTTCATGTAATCCATTGAACCAGTGAAGATCACAAAAAATTGAAAAAAAAATGTTCAGAGCTCTGTCTAGTGAATCTAGATGACCCAACTCCCAATGTTAAAGTGCCTAGGATAGCACAAGGGTTACAAATAACTTCAGATAAAAATATCTTTAAATCTTTTATTAAAATTCAACAATAACATGAATCCTTTTTGAATTGACTTGCCTCTGCTTTACTGCATCAAAACTGAGTTTTTTTCATGAATTGTTTCCTCAAAATGGTGGACAGTGGTCAACATGTCACAGTTTTATTGTGTTTTGTTGCCATTTATTTCGGTTTATTATAGTTTATTTATCATTGAATGAACTTTGCTTCCTCACTGCTTGTTTTGCTTCATTCATTTAAACATATTTTTGAATTCAATTCATATCAATTCAATTTTATCTGTATAGCCCAAATTCACAACAACAGTCGTCTCCATGGGCTTCATACTGATAACTGTAAGGTAAACATACAGTCAAAAAGGATCATAAAAGCATAGAATTCTATAGGATAATACTAAAACTTTAACTAAACAGACTAAACTATACTGGAATCCCCTTCCTAAGACACTCCTTTACATTTTGTTTCAAATGTGGCTCTTTTAATGACTTCTTTCAAACCTGAGACTCTAAAACTGGAGGATCATGAGTTCAAATCCAGGCCGAGTCACACCAAAGACTCTAAAAATGGACCTAATGCCTCCTGCTTGACACGCAGCATTAAGGGGTTGGATTGGGGGGTTAACCCTCCTGTTATGTTACGGGTCAACTTGACCCATTTTAAAATTGGAACATTTGGGAAAAATATTTAAAATTATTTTTTCAGCATGAAACTTCTTCTGCTTGCCTTAATTAGTGTAATCAACATATAATATGAAAATGGTTCATCTCACATATTTGCACCCACCCCTGCATGTTCATATCACAATGATAATGCCCGGGTAAATTTGACCCAGCAGTCAAACTGGAGGTAGGAGGGTGTCAGAAATATCGGAGTATCTCTTTCTTTGCAGCTGTGAGACACATTTCACCCCCATTCACACACATACACACATCTCTGGTTCACAGTGCATGTATGTAAAACAAAATTTCAATTTTATTTTTCAATGTTGTGTAAAACTATTGTATTTTATATTTTGGCCTTTTAAAAGTAATAAAGTAGTGAAACATTAAAAAAAGTTTGACTTTGAATATTTTTTTATGAAAAACGAGTGAATTATCTAATAATTGAACCACTACCTGTTAGAGGTTAGGAACACCATTGCACTAAATATTGATAAAAAAATTAGTTAGTAATTAAATATTCATACTGCTTGTTAGGATTGACCCGGGAATACCATCTCTGTTCCTCACAAATGAACATAACAGGAGGGTCAAACCCCCAAATGGTTCCTGAGCGGCTGTGTCTGCAGCTCACCGCTTCTTCAGGGGAGGGGTCAGATACGGAGAACAAATTTCACACAATTAGGTGCGTGAGAGCTTATGGGACTTTTGTCAGACTTTTATTTCATCAAATGAGCTGCTTCCAGTGACAAACATCCTGCCAGTTTTTCACATTAAGAGTGATTTATTCATTAGATTTCTAGATTTACACAGAAACAATCCACTAAAGCTCAACATTTAACTTAAAAAGTCAAAAAATTCATCATCCAAGCAACCCAAGTGATTTCCCTATTGTGATAGTAATAAAGATATTTGTATTCTACATTTCTACAGCTTTAAACTGGAATAACATTTAGATCTTTAATGGACTGGAGGGTTAAGATCCTTTAGGAGAAGCTTCTGTGTCTGTGATGCTACGTTCACACCAGGCTCAGAAATGCAGGTTCCAGCGATCACTTCCATTAAAAAGTCTACGTAAACACATGTATACAGTATGCTGGTTTTAGACTTCCACTTTAAAAACTCTCAAGCTACATTCACATCGGCTGTGTCAACTTGCGTTCAAGCATCCACTTTCACTGAAAAGTATATATAAACCCTGATCAACCTGAATTTTGGGTTTCCCACTTTTATGTTACGAACCCCGGCCATCAATAAAACCAGACTGGATCCACTGGGAAGCCATAACGCCTTTGTTGAAGCTTTGCGCTGTGACAAACAGATTCTCCTTCTGCAGAAATTTAACAGACATCCCCATCTCCTGTGTGATTCTTCTCTTTGTTAGGGAAAAGCCAGAACCCTGACAGACTGTCCAGTGTGCATCATAAGCTAAAACTACATTCAAGAATTCCAGTTTAATTTGTTCTCAAACACAGCACATGTGCCTGCTGTGTACGTAGCTTTAGGACTGCAATGAGACTCAGCACAGACTCAGCCAGGAGCCTGACCTCAGCTCAAAGCCGGGATAAAGAGCTTCGGTGAACGTGGTGTTGAAGGTGTAGATGTGCATCGGTGAATCCGACACTCTGAAGAAAGACAGAGAGCCGGCAGAGTAGTCCACATAAACCGCTGCTCTGTGAGACTCTGCAGAGGAAGAGGAGGATGAGGAAAAGGTGATTAAGGTCTCCCTGTTGTCATGGCGGATGCAGTAACTGTCCCAGTCAAAGCAGATCAGACACCAGGACTGGCGGCTCTGTCCAAAGCGGCAGTTGTTCTTGTCTTCTCTCCTCCCGATGCCTCTGTAACTCACTGCCACCTCCACTCTTCCTCTCCATTCCACCTCCCAGTAGCAGCGCCCGCTCAGTTCTTCTCTGCACAGAAGCTGGTTGGACCACCGATCGTCAAATCTGTCTGGGTGGTCGGGATATGGCTGAACGTCCATCACGAATGTCACCGGTTTTCTGTCCTCAGAGACTTTGAGTCTTCTGCTGGCCGTGTTCGTGTCCAAGGTGAGAGGACAGTAATCTGACGAAGAGAAAAGAAAATTTATTATCTGTTTGTTTGGGGCACCAACCAATCCACGCCTGAGATCGATATAGCTGACATCTGGTTCGTGTGGCTGGTCTAGTCACTGAAGTTCAGAACCAAGTGGTGGCCCAGAGTGTGGACTGTGGACTCTAGCAAGGCAGCAACCTGATGTGACCGCTGAACGCGACTAAACACGATTCTTAAAAAATACAACCTTCATCAATAAATAAGGAACTGCGATCGATCCCTCAAAGGGTTTCACATCAGTCCACAAACCGCAGGAAACAATACGAGCAAATTTCTGTTAGAACTGGTCCAGCTGCATGGGATTTGACAGAGCGGCGTGCTGCTCTGTGGTCTCCATTTTTACCACCTTGTCACATGCAGTTCCAGCCAAGATAAGGATTGATGCGAATTACAGACATCGAACTGCAAAGCAACAGTAGAACCAATCCCCTGTTCTGTGGCTCTGCTCATTGACTGTATCTGAGAACTGGACCGGGTGAGTGTGATGACGAAATCTATCAAACATTTTCATCTGATCGGTCAGTTTATAACATGAATAACTTTAACTACAGACAAAAAAAAAATCATGAAAAACAGAGGATTATAAAGAAGATGTTAAATAAGGTACCAGATCCAGAATATACAATACAGTGCTTACTGCACGACAATACAGTACTCATGTACAATCAATGGACCACCCATTGATTGAACATGAGAACTGGACTTTGCTTTTAACTTAAGCGTAAAGCTGAATTAATAGATGACTGCTTTCTACTGTCAGCACAGATCACCCTCAGGGATGAGGAGCTCTAAGAGGAAAGACTGAATATGGATGAAGGTAGACTTACATTTTCCTTTTCCTGGTTTCAACCACTGATCGCCAGCCGGTTCTATCCTGGAGGACAGAAGGGGAAAGTTAGACAGCGGGTTTCAGATGGTTTCTGACGGGTCACAGCTCCCTCAGAGGTTTCACCCTCATAAAGTCAAAGTTAGTCGTTCCTGATTCTGGATTCCGACCAAAGCTCTGCACCAAACCTTCGGTCCGTTTGCTCTGGTTGTGCTGTTGCAGGTTTAGTTTGGGGGTTTCTGGGTCATGGAAGTGGGGGGTCGTCTTTAACAGTCAGAGTTAAACAGACTCAACAGAGACGGTTTCTGCTGCTGAAGGTTCAACGCCACCATCAGAAAACGGCGTTGGAAGGAGCAGAAAATACTGTAAAGACAAACAACCACACAGGTTATAAATGTACATGAGAGAACTTTATTGAATCTGTTCTATTTACAGTTTATCAATAAAAATATTGAAACTGTTTGAAGAAGCAGCACCTTCTAGTTTAACACTGTCCTAAAGATGTAATGGCTCAAAAACATTTTAGGATTTACAATTAATTTATTATCTGAAGATGGATGGGTTTTGCAATAAAAGTTAATGACCTGACCATGACATTGAGTTGAGCGCTTAACCAGTCACTAGTTAGCTCTCTTTCCCACGAATCAACATGTTTAAGCAGTATCAAGGGCTGCCGCTTTTCAAAATAAAGCTGAATGGAGATGGGAATCACTTTTTACTCCTTCAAAGTCAAACGACAAGCTGGTTTTCTGGTCAGACTTTGATGGACCTGAATCCAGCAGCTACAGTGTGACACAGACTGTTCTGACCAATTCAAAAGAATTCAAAAGAAGATCATTTCCTGTTCCTCTGAGCGATGCTGCGATACTGTAAAAGTCCCTTCTATCATTGCAGGGCCGTCCCCCAATGTCTCACTTTACTGATTACCTGCATGTTTGGAACTGAGGCTGTAGAACCAAAAAAGGAAGAACGATAAGCATAGTGGAAGAAACTTAGCAGCCCATCAATATTACGACCGGCCTATATGTCTACTGAGTAGTGATGAAGCCTTCACCCCATCAGAGGACAAACATCAGGCTCCTTAGAAGTAGACGGTACCTGGAAAAATCTTCTGCTTGTCATCGGGTTCTTTTTGATGACAAAAGTTTCATTTAGTACCTCGTAGAAAATAATCCATGTAGGATTTATTAATAAATTTGTGTATATTTTGATTTCTTGATCGCTTCATTGGCACAGACATTTTGGTTTCGGTGTGCACCAAAAGGCCGTTGTCAGCACATCTGTGATTGGCTGCAAGCGTCCTTGACATTAGCTCATGCTACGTTCACTCTGGGCTGGTAAACGTGTGTTCCAGTTCAAGTATGGCTCATCTAACTGCAGAGTTTTGTTTGGGAAAAGTCAGTTAACATGTCTGCATTCAAAGTTGGAGATGAGTTATTATAACTTTATTTAGAATGGGACAGTATAACTTCATAAAACACATTGATTACAAATATTTACAAAAGTCAGAATTAGCCAAAGGCTGATTTACATTTGCAGTCTCCTGACAAAACAACACAAATAAATATGCAACAAAACACAAGCACCTACTGCATCATTAAGACAAATAGAACATATTAACATTTTATCACAGCAGATAAATTTTGATTTTTTACTATTTGAAATGGTTTATTTCAACCAATCAAGTAAAAATAATACACAAAAACATTGCAATCAGCAGTTATACATTCATACAATGACGTATCAAACTTAGGATAATTAGACATGTTAATAAATATTGCTTGAAAGGGAGTGGAAGGAAGTGAACCATATAATCCCACCCCTGTTCTACCGTAACCATTTAATTACATGATTTATCATCATCCGGTTCATAACTTTTATCTGACAGGCTTGGTTTTTCTTAGGGGCAATGGTCAGCTCTTTTGTTGTTGTTGAGAAAATCCACTGATACGTCACCTAGAAAATAGTTGTATAGCTGCCGTGAACCACACGCGTCTGTGCCGTAAACTGGATAATAGAAAATAGTCTTATCTTTTAGTGTTAGCAGCTGTAGATGTTGATTAGCCACATTTTCCATTTTTGTGAAGGCTTTGTACGCTGTTAGTAACCGAATCTCCACTGGTGTGAAGTTCCATGCGCTCATGCTCCTTACTAACCAGGACGAATTCCTGAAAGTGTTCCTGCTCAGAGGAATGTAAACGTCACCTCTGACAGAGCATTGAGAAACACCCTCAAAGGCTGTATTTAGATAGTTCCTATTTCTAGTCAATGGTAAAAACCTCAAGGCTTTAACAAAGACTGACAAACTCTGTCAGAGTATCTGCTGCCAATTAATGCAGTATGTTATAAATCAGTTTTAAGTTAGCAAATGTTTGAAGACTGTCCAAGTTAAAAATACTCTTTTTTTTTCTTTATTACACAGTGATGATAGTATCCAGGTTTTTCAGGCATAACTTTTCTTGTTTGCAAAAGTCTTCGATGATGACATTCTTGCAACCAAACCAAACTGTGACACAGGACATTATTCTATTAAATTTAGCAACAATGGTGACTTTTGTACCACCATGAACAAAGAAGACAATATCGTCTGCGTACATCAAGCATTCAGCTTCAGGACAAACAGTGATGATGTCATCACCCTTTGTTCAGAATAAAAAAAAACTGAACAAAGAAATAATTTGATTGTTTTGTTACTGAAAAATAACTAATCAATAAATAAATAAAATTAAAATAAATAAATATTTCTACAAATAAAAAAAGGAAAAATAAAATTACATTAGAGAAATACAAGTAAAAATAATTAAAACAAAAATAAAAAGTAGTAGTACAAAAACAAGATTTTTTTTCTAATCAAATCAACAGTTAGATGAGATGAGAAGTATGTCTACACAAGACTTTAAAAATAAAACTTGAAAAAGCCACAAAATTCTGTTTGTATCCAACTGTATGGGATCCAATATAAATCATAAAATTAGGATTAAAGTTACATATTGTTAAATCAATGTTGTAAAATTACGTTTTTAATTTTACAACAGAAAATAATAAATTCTATAAATTCAGTAATGAATAAGGAAGTCCAACATCCAACAATACTGACAACTAGTGGTGTGTTTGTGGAACTGAAACAAGCAGGACAAAAAGGACAGAGATGCTCGTTTTTTCTGTCTGGATTAGAAAATATGACTATATTTTGTTGTTGTAGGTTTTATAAACAGTAAAATCAAACCAACATTCTCAGTAATCTTTGAAACATGGACTGACCTTCGTCTCTGTCTCGGTCTCGTGCCTCGCCGTGTCCTAATAGTTTGGGACTTGATAAATAGTAACCTGTCACGTGACTTCTCCCTGTTGTTGCCATAGATACCCAAAACAGAAAACACGTCACAGCATAGCAAGGATTCCCTCCATTCAAGATATAGACTAGATGATGTCATTTCTGCCATTGAATACTTTTTAAAAGGTTTTTGATTTACAGACAAGACTGTGCAAAAGTTTTTGGCAGGTGTGGAAAAATACTGTAAATAAAGGCTTTGAAAAATAGAATTTATTATTATTTTATCAATTAACAAAATAAAAAGTAAGCAAACAAAAAAAAACAAACATTTGGTCTTTCTACCTTTTGCCATCAAACCAGTATCAGTTCTTACAGGTTCAGCTGCACTAAGTCAGGATTTTAAGGGATCAACTCCAGATAATTGATCAACCATTTCTACCAGACACTCTGATTATTAAATGTTGAAAATATTTCATTTTTCTACATTCTCTGTATTGTGGGTCAAACAACCCGGTTTTTGGGTTGTCCGGTCCTTGTAGAGGAGCGGCTGCATTTTAGGCAGAGTGTCTTGCAGTTCTCTAGAGGCTCATACGGACACATCGAGGGACGTCATGAAAATGGAACGTACCATTTTCGTGTGTGTGGTAAGTGTATTGTGACATATTATTAAGGTCAATGGAAGCTGCAGTCACTTATGAAGTACAGGTCATGTTGTCGTCTGGCGCCCTTACTTCACACTCTAGTCATTTAGATCTGGCTCCTTACTGACTGCGAACAAATGCTTCACACATAGCGGGTGCACGAGATGCGTAAATACTGTCAGGACGTCCACCCAAACTACTCTGACTGTCTAATTTCCTAATTTTTAAGAGTCAGGCTGCAGCAAAGAGCGTCCACGTATCCCATGAAAAGAACAGGCTCCTTTAGATTTTGGGGGCTGAAAAACAAAAAAATCTTTACAACATGGTGTCATTTCACCTACTTCACCCTACGTAGCCCTACATGATGTATGAGTGTTCACTCTGACCTGTGTCAAACAAAGGAAAAACAGAAAAATCCAGTTTAAAATCATTTTAATGATTAATGGTTTCTACACAAATAAAAACAGACAAATATCATCTGTCCATCCCTAAACATCCATCCCATCAGCCACAGCTGAACTCCAATTCTCTACTCTTCACATCCATCTGCAACCAAAGTAGATCTTTGTCAACCAACAAGCAAACCGTGGATTCCAGTAAACAAAGTTAAGCCTTATATAATAAATAGCTATCTTAATAAAGGCATTATAGACAAACAACAACAAGCAAGTGAAAGAAAATAATTAATAAATGAGGCAAACCAGGCCGGATTTGAAGCATTGTAATGAACAAAAAATCCAGTCAGATTTAGGAACCATCAGTCTTGTGTGATACGGGGTTCCATTTGTATCAAAAACATGTTTTTGTCTTGGTCCATGTCTTTGTTTCATTGTCTATGTCTACTGAACATGTTTATTGAACATTTGTTCATGTCTATATAATACATATATATTGATAAAGGCCGTGTCACACAGATATTTTAATGCATGATCATTGACGTATGACATTTCTATCTTGCTGTCTCTCTGTTGTCTTCATTCCTGATCCATCCTGGTCCCTCTCAAAGAGAACCTCAGCATCTTCATCTCTGCTACCTCCAGCTCTGCTTCCTGTCTTCCTCAGTGTCTCTAGACCCAACAACATGACTGCTTCCACTACAGTTTTCTACACATTTTATTTCAGTTCAGCTGAAACTCTTCTGTCACACCTGACACTTTTCTCCACCCATTCCAACCTGCCTGCACTCTCTTCTTTACTTCTTTCCTGCTGTCTCCATTCCTCTAGACTGACCCTAGATCCTTCAAATCCTCCTCCGTCTTTATCTCCTCTTCCTGTAACCTCACCCTTCCTCTTGGGTTCCTCTCATTCACACACATGTACTCAGAGCTGATCCCTGATGTAATCCCACCTCTACCTTGACCTCCTCCTACAGCACACTTCACCACTGTCTTCCAGTCCTCATCCATGTCCTGCACTGCTCTAACATACTTCTGTCAGTCCAGACTTCCTCATACCAAACCACAGTTCCTCTCTGTTCCTCCATGTCCTAAACTTTCTCCAGATCTACAGAGACAGAGCAGTTCTCTCTGACCTTCTCTGTACGTCTCTATCAACATCCTCAAAGTAAAGACTGCATGTAGTCTCTTCTTCATCTCAATGTTACAGAAATGTGTTTTATCTAAATAATGTTAGCTTGGAAAAAACGTTGAATGGACTCATTTGTAACCCACTGACTAGAGGCTCTTCTGGCTTTTCTTTTATTTAATAAATTGTACTACAGACAGCGAAACATGGAAATGATGGAACAGAACAGAGGGGGTTAATGTAAAAAGATAAATATTTTCCAATTGACCATTTTTCTTCTCTGTCCTTTTCTGTCCCTTTTCTTGAATTTCTTTTTTCTTCTTTTTGAGTTCCTCTGTTCTTCTTCCTGGACAATAGTTTTTTTTGGTTTTCTTTTCCCTTTTTTCCCAACTACAAATCTAACTAAACTTGATAGTCTGTTGTGCAACTTACTGCTTGTCAGGGACTCTACCTGTTCTGACCTCGCCCAACTCAGACGCATAGATGCAGGCTCTGCCTCTCCCACTGAGACAGAGCTATAAGCTCGAGAACCATTAAGGGAGTTCCAAACTCCATCAGTCCCTGAAGGAACCAGTTTGCTGTTTGGTCTGTTCTTGATTTCTGAACCATGAAGATCTTCTATCTGCTGTCTCTGATTCCTTTGGTGGTGGAAGGACTCTCAGGTAAACTTCAAATTTTTTATTTAAATTCCGCCTGATTCCTGCAGCAAACTGAACTCTGTCATTATATGGGTTCCTGCTATTTTTGTGATCCTAGGCTTAGAGAATAGTTTTTTTATGATAATAATATGTTAGACCAGTTTTTTTCAACCAGTGTGCCGTGGGAGATGGTCAAGTGTGCCGTGGGAAATTGCCCTCATTAACTGATTTAGAAACATTTTCCATCTCCAGGAAATCAGCTCTTTGTTCATCCAAACAGGCCCTGATAAAACACTGAGTAGTTAAGAATATGAAAGATCATAAAATACTTCTTTCTTTGTGTTTATTTGATTCTATTAAAGACATTTTGATAAGAATGACGGTACCGCGATTTAGCTGCAGCTATAAGTGTAAGGAAAAGTCCCGCCCCTTTAACTGTCTCCACCAATCATCCTTGAAGGCTTAATCACATGTCATCAGTCTGACCAATCAGAAGTGGTTAAAGTCTTCACTTACTTGTTCAGATTATGCTCATAAAGTCTCTCAGTTCCAACAAAAATACCAGCTAAAGCTCGTCTTTAGCGGTGTAGCTTTCCACAGAATCTGGTGTCAGACCGTGGAACAAGAGAACAAAACCATGAAGCTCAGAGACGCTGGTCTTTCTGCGGTCGGCGGATTTGCGGCTCTACATCTCCCATGATGCATTGGGTTAAAATTACTGTCTTAGCGCACAATGAGCCTCTCCTCTTAATGTCTTTAAACAACAAACACACATCCAACAGTTCTTCTTCTAACTTAACTTTTAATACATCTTTTAGAAAAACAGCTGCAGCTTCCAGCTTTTCCTGCCACAATTATCACAAAAATGCACGTGAGATTGTAGAGGGACTGTAGATCAATACAGACTATGAGCTTTTCCTTTTTTTTTTTTTTTTGGACGCTGGTTTGCTGCGGGATTTTTGTCAAGGTTAAAGTGTGCCGTGGCTCAAAAAAGGTTGAAAAACACTGTGTTAGACTTTCACTGCTTTAGTGATTGTTGAGAAAAGGGTCCTCCGATGCCCAAAGAGTCCTTCAAACCTTGTGCTATCTTAGATGACCCCACCCTTCCATTGAGGTGTTCTCCCTACCATGACAAAGGAGGATAAAGGTGGAGAGGATTTCATGTAATCCATGGACACCAGTGAAGATCACAAATCATTGAAGAACAAAGGTTCAGAGCTCTGTGTAGTGGGTCTAGATGACCCCACTCCTAATGTTAACGTGCCTAGGATAGCACAGGGGTTAAGACCATTTTTGTCCCATTTTCATGTGTGAAACCTGTCTGTGATAAAAACTGATCAATATTATCTAAAAATTAATATACTTGAGCTAAATAAAAGGATATATTGGAAGATAATGATCAATATTTAATTTTCATGAATGTTGTCCAGTTAATATAATTCAGTATTTTTCCTTTTCCTTATTTTAACTTTTCCTGTCAACAGCTGAGCAGACAGATGAGAGCTGAAAGCCTCTTGTGTTGGACAGACTTTACTGTTACAATAAGGGTTATGAATCCTTTGACACACGAGGAGTATATTTGTATAAACCATATTTGGATTTGAGGCTAAATTTATTCATATTAATTATGTTTGAATCCTTTTTCTGTTGGACCAGAGTGAGTAATCACAAAATAATCATCATTACTGTCAGTCAGTTGAAAGGGCGGGGCCTGTCCACACTAATGTTTCAAATATGGCTGCTGGCTCCAAATACCTAAACACACATCAACACATTCACAATACAACCAAAGCTCACACTTACATACTAAAGCATAGAAATAGACAGACTGTGAGCTCACTCCTGTCCTCAGGTGAGGGTTTGTGTTCTATTGTGGTTGATGGAATGTCAACATGACCTGATGGAATGACCTGATCTGTTCTCATTTGTTCTTTTGTCTTTAACTTTTATTTTGTGTCTGGTTAATTTGAGTCAGTTTCCAGTTTAGGTTGACTTGTTTCTGTTTATTTTATTTTTAAAACTTTTAATTTCTTCTTTTCAGTTAAATAAAATATGTGAATCACGTCTAGTTTAGGTTTTAGTTCAGCCATGGTGATGTAACAGACAAAGAGTAGAATCTGTCTGATGATGTCATCAGTTTGTCTCAGGGGACTGAAGCGTGTCTTTGCTTTGCTAGTCTGTCTTCCTTTGTTTTTGTGATTGTGACTCTCTGATTATGCAGATTCTGTTTTATTTTAAGACAGTAGACGTCCAACTTCATAAGGTTGATGGTTCTTTACACAACCTGTAAATATTAAAGTTTCATCAAGGATTCCTGAGGAATGACAGAATAAAGGAGGAACCTCTACCAGAGCCTCACTGGAAGGAAGAAAGGAAAATTAATAAAAATAAGACATGAAACACAAAGAAGATTCTTTATTTTGCAGAGAGAATCACTGTTTCAACCTACAATGAAACTGTTAACAGCAGATGAAGACGTGTCTGGGACATCTGTGGTTGTTTTCCTCAAACATTAAAAAATGTTCCACTAAAATCAAACTGTTTTTATTTTTTTCAGGTTCTTCTGAAGTGGTCTGCTCTCCATCGACGGTCCAAGCACATCTGGGTCAGAACGTTGTTCTGTCATGTTGGGTAGAACCTCAATCTGACTTGACGGCGGAGACCTTGGAATGGAAACATGGAACAGATGTTGTTCACGTGTATCGGAGAGGGGGGGACAACTCTGACGATCAAGACCTGAGGTTCAAAGGCCGGACCTCTCTGATCCACCAGAACCTGAAGGATGGAAACGCTTCCCTCACACTGATCAACGTCACCAAGAAGGATGAAGGGACCTACATCTTCTGTCTTCCTAAGCATGGCAGATGTTCTAACGTCACCCTGACAGTGGGTAAGCTGCTGTTTTAGACCAGAATAAACCTAAAAAAAAGTTTTTTCAAACCTTTAACCACCTAAATATGATCTAACACGACCTCTGATAAGTTCCACAGATGAACAATGAGACACACAACCATCCAAGTGAGGAAAACCCTTTTAGTGACACTTCCTGTTTTTTCAGCTCCTTTGACACTGAGGCCTGTAGAATAATAATAAATTTTATTTAATTGGTGCCTTTCTGGGCACTATAGGTCGCCTTACACACTGAAAATATAGTATATCTAAACCAATGGTTACATGTCAAGATGTACTGCAGAATAAATTATAAATGACAGAGATGGGATCACAAAATCATATTGTATTCAGATCATTTACAGTTGAATGAGGACGGTCGTTACATGAATCAAAAATTAACAGCAAAGTACATTTTCAACTATCTTTTAGAAGTAATCAAAACTGTTAGTGCCAATGCAATAAAAAAAACACAAACAAACTCCCAACTGTTAACAGATAAGATTGCGCTGAAATCAGTTTGGTTGTTGTGTGCACTGTACATCCCAAAATACTAAAACCAAAAGCTAATGAAAATCTAGTTTTAGGTGTTTTTACATGTTCTTGCATTGTCATTGCCTTTCACTATTCATTGTAGGGTGTGGACTTGCTAGCAACGTGTTTTGTTGTGGTTAGTCAGTGAATTAAGTCGTTAACAAAAGCTGAGTTATATCAATGTGAATGGTAATGTTCATTAACATCATTAACATTAATAACTTTTCACTTTTAAGGTCTTGATTAGAGCCACTGAAGAAACACCATCAGCTGAAGTTCCTGCTCCAGATATTTCTTCTTCTATTGAATTTTGGGCATTCCTTTACTTTTTGAAGCTATGTCCTTTTCCAGTTTGGAGGGAAATTCATTAAATCACATTTACTTGTTGTTTACTTTCAGTCAACATGATGGAAACAAACATATTTTCACAATTCATTTCATCACAGTTTCTACTTGTTTACATTATGTTAACAGAGAAAATATGAATAAATTGTGTTGCATTTGTGCCAGGATGAGCTAATTGGGTTACAGGTGTAGCCCCCCCATCCTGGCCGTCTATAAAATGGGGCTTAGCTGACTCGCCCTCATTCCTGGTTGAGACCGCCTCTCTTTTTGGGTTTCTGCTCCTGTCAGTGCAGACATTGTAGCCGGTCTTTCTGCCCTCACTTTGTCCCTTTGTGTGCGTTTGCTGCATTCTTATTGTTCTTTTGTCTTTAGTGCAGCGTTTATCACAATTCCTCGTCACACAGCAGGTCTGTTTGTGACTGACTAAAGGTGAATTAGAAACAGCCCTCCCCTCAGGTTATATCCAGTACTGATCGGTATGTGTGCCTCTTTGCCCTGCTTGTCTTCTGGTTGCTGGGGTAACGCCCTGCTGCCCATCTTTTTGGTTTGTCTCCACAGTCTTTTGGTGCAGAACCTGCTGCTGTTTAGTTTGGGTCCTGTGGCCTTTGGCCTCAGTGTGAGCCGGAACCGCTCGCGCCGCCACACTTGGTGTTTTTGGCAGAGTCCTCACACTAAGTGGAGGCGTGTGTTTCTTCATTTGAAACATTGGTTTTAACTGTATTGAGTTAAAAACGTTTTTTTTACATTTTTGTCAAAGCAGCAGCGGGTTTCACACCAAAGACCCTGTCCCATTTATATAGACGGCCAGGTGTTCATCAGCAGCACCAGAATGGGAGTGACTACACCTGTAACCTAATTACCTCATCCTGACACATATCTACTTCTACAATTTTTGGTAAATTCAAAGACTCGATGCTTCCTCTTTTTACCTGAAGGTAAAACAAGATAATTAAACACAGTTACAAGAATAAAACAGTAGTTATATTCAGAAAATAATTCAAAGACAATTCAATTATAGATTAATTAGAGTGGATGTACTAGTCTGAAGAAGCAGGTTTTGAGATTTTTAGTAAACTGAGGGATTCAGTCTGTTTAGTAAATCAGAGGTAAGGGAGCTCCAGAGGGCTGTAAGCTCTGCCCCCCCATGAGCCGAGGGATGGGTCCAACCAGCCCTGAGGGAGTGGAGGGGATAAACTTGACCTTCAATTCTGAACAACTGAATTAGTTCATCTATTAAACGCTTTCTGCAGTTTATTTGTGTTTTTTTGTTTCTTTTCTCTAAGCTTTGTTTATTAATACAAAGATTCAATAATTTGATTTGTTTTTTATACTGGCAAATGATTTATTTCCTTTTGTGTTTAAGAACATAAAAAAGGAACTTTAATTTTATTTTACTTTCTATTTTTGAGTTCTTTTCTATTGCATCATCTACTACCTGGTCTGAGCTTTTGTGACATTATCACCGCTGTTGTTGTTGTTCTTACTGTAGTGTTGCAGGGGGGTATTCCAGAAAGCAGGTTCTGCTAGTAGTTACCACGGTAAGTTTGAGGCTAAGGAAGTGGATAACCTCAGCTTTCAGTTCCAGAAATGGAGGTATGTTTCAGGGTACGTCAAGTTGCCATAGCAACTCGTGCTCTGAACATAACCTGGTCTGGAGCAGGTTTAGTTGAAGGTTAGTTTGTTTACAGAGAGGTGCAGCAGCATGGCGTGTCCATTTGAAGATGATTTAGTGGATGAAGAAGCTCAGATAATACTTTTTCCACCGTGAGAGGCTGATAAGACCATATATGGATGCTGGAAAAATACACTTTATACTTTGATCTAACTTCATTATTTGCTTCTATAAATCATTTTTTGTTAAGTCAGTTTAAAAATAACACGTAGTTATCAGACAGTTATTTTACTTTCATTAAAATTAATTCAATAAGTAGGTGTAACTTTGGTGCTGATGTTAGATCGGCACCGCAAGGGATGTTGTGGGATACCAATCCCCTTTGCCTGGCTTGATGGATTTGGGTTTAACTGTGGTTTTTTGACCAAATGTGTTTAGTTGTTTAGCTGTTTTACTGTGTTTTGTGGTTATTTTGGTCTCTTTGCCTTAAGTTTCTGCACCATGAAGAAAGGAGGATGAGGAGTGGTACTAGTGCTGTAATGATACTGTGGAGTCATGGTAATATTGCATGTTAACAAATTAAAATTGTTTTTTCGTCTTTTTGTTACTAAATGATTGTTTATCTGCGGTCTCAAAATCAGACATATGAGGAATCAGAATTACAATAGATGCAGATGGAAAAAAGAGTTAATTGAATTGAGTAATTATGACATGTAGTTAAATAAATATGTAAATTGTAGAGTTGTATTAACAATTATTAGAGTCTGTTTATAGACGTTAAGAAATGAGGTTGAATAATTTCAAACTGTCACTTACTGTTACCACATAGATATTAACTCGCATTTAAGTTGGATAATTTATCTATTTTATGCTGTCACAATGAAATGTAATTAAGATCAGAAACTCGTGCGTTACTTTGTTCTTTTTCTTCCAAGCAGAAACTCTTTCTTTTGCTGATGATGCAGTCATGTGTTACTCTTCTGATGGTCTTATAATCTTCATACGCCGTCATTAATCTCAGACTCCGTCTCACTAAAGTGTAGCGTCTCTTTTTTTCTCCACGCGTTTCCATGGTGACTCTGGAAATCAGTGATCCATTGAGAATGTCTTTATGTACATGACGTGCACGTGCGTTAACCCAGGGTTACTGGGTAGTTACACTAACTCATATCCGGTCTTTTGGAACCGACATACCCAGAGTAAACAAGTTCAGGAGGATTTCAGCCAGAGTTCAGGGTTAAAGTCAGGCTAGTTTAAACATGCTTCCCGGGGCCTGTTTCAGAAAGGAGGTTCAACCAACTCTGAGGTTGAACTTGAACTCTGAGTTGGTCTACCGGGAGATTAACAACTCTGAGTTTTCTGTTTCAGAGAAGCTGATCGGAGTAAGGTTAATCAACTCTGAGTGGACTGAATCGGAGTTGAGCGTGCGCACCGCGACCATAAGAAGCCATTATCAATGGAGCGCAGATATAACGAGTCACCATGGCAACCGTGGAAACAAAGAGGTCTGCATATTTTTCTCCAGCTGAACTTGACGTGCTGCTGCAGAGTTACAGTGAATATGAGCACATATTCCAGAAGAAAAGCAACACCGCTGCATCTGCAGAACAGAGACAGTTAGCGTGGGAAAACAGAGCTGCTCACGTTAATCCGTAAGTTTGCATTTAAATCATTGTTATAAAATATTGGCTGTAATAAATAACTTTTTAAGTAGCGTAAGGTGTGAAATTAAAAAATGGCGATATTTAGGTGTCCTTTTGAAGTGTTATTCCTAGTGTAAATGCATGAAATGCTGCATAGTGTACAGAACCAATCGGGGGGAAAAATGCATTTAACGTCGGTAATGTTTAGAGGACTTTTTGTTAACCTTCCCCTCTTGCAAACGTTGGTCAGTTTAATATTAATACATGCAATTGTGTTTTTAAAAGTGAACTTTTTCTACTGTTGAACCTTTCGCTGCGCGAAGACTTCTCCTTTCTTTCTTTTCTCTCGTCTTTCCGATCGAGGTCAGAAGCGCAGGGGAGATTTCCTTCAGGAGGGAATTCTCCTTCGGGGTTCACTTCCCCGTTCAAAACCCTCAACCTCCAGAGCGGATTAAAAATGACTCCAAAACAGTTATTCTGGGAATGACACCTTCTCTTTATTTAACTAAGTGCTCCGTCCTCCGAACACACAATATATACCACGCACACGCCTCCGCTCCGTGCTCACACCCCCCCCCCCCATCTGCACCTGCAATCGCCCCTCCCCTTGTCTCTCGTGGATCGCACCCCGCTCAGCACAAACACGCTGCAACACTACCCTTGTATTGATCAAGTGGTATAGGGTTATATTGGATTAAGAAAGTAAGCAGTGCTAGCAAATTGTGTTTCCAAAAAGTAATTGTTACATTAATCTAATTCAATGTCCCTGATTTTCATTTTCATGTAGATGCAATCCTGCAGGAATTAAAAGAACATGGCAGCAGCTAAAAATGAAGTATAAAACATAATTCAATCAGGTCAAATGTGAGCATGTCATGATGTAGGCTTTGTTGACAATATTTGACATATGAAACATCTACATAGCAATATCTAATGTTGTTTTCATTGTATATATGTAATTGACTGCAACGAAAAACGGTAACGCTCAAACAAAAACGTGTGGGGAAATGACAAGAAATCGAGTCCTCTCAAAATCCTCGTACGAGGTAAATATAATTCTCTATGAATTAATGCAGCCTCTTCGTCTATTGGGTCCTCCAAAAAAGAACAAGTCATTCTTGTCACTTAGACCGTCTCTGTGTGACGGAAATGTGGGCAATGAAGGTTGAAGCAAAAAATACCACTTTGTCTTTAAAAAGGGGAGGGGACCGGCAGAAACTTTGAGTTTGGAGAATAAAACCTGCTCCCGACCAGGTTAGGTTCACAGCATAAGTAACCATGGATACTGACTCCGAGTAGAAGTTACCTCTCTTTCAGAAACGGGTTTGACTTACTCTGCTTTCTCTGGTTTAACAAACCTCCCATTCTGAAACGGAAAACCCAGAGTTTCCCTGATTTCAGGGTTAACTCACTCAGAGTTTACACTTAACCTCCTTTCTGAAACAGGCCCCTGAAATACCCCCCTGCACACACATAAACACAAACACACATAAAAACACACACAAACACACACACAAACACACACACACACACACATAAAAACACACATAAACACACACACACACACACACATAAAAACACGCACAAACACACACACACAAACACACACACACACATAAAAACACACACAAACACACACACAAACACACACATAAAAACACGCACAAACACACACATAAACACACACACACACACACATAAAAACACACACAAACACACACACACACATAAAAACACACACAAACACACATAAAAACACACACAAACACACACATAAACACACACACACACACATAAAAACACACACAAACACACACACACACACATAAAAACACACACAAACACACACACACATAAACACACACACACACACACACACATAAAAACACACACAAACACACAAACACACACATAAAAACACACACACATAAACACACACACACACACACACACATAAACACACACACACACACACACACAAAAAAACACACACAAACACACAAACACACACATAAAAACACACACACATAAACACACACACACACACACATAAAAACACACACAAACACACACATAAACACACACACATAAACACACACACAAACACACACACACACACACACACAAACACACATAAAAACACACAAAAACACACACATAAACACACACACACACACATAAAAACACACACAAACACACACACATAAAAACACACACACACTCAAACACACACACACACACACACACGGCCCTGCAGGGCAGTTTGGACCTGCTGGTGTGGACACACAGATCCTCATCTTCTCACTGCGGTCAGAGTCTCGGGGAGACGTGACGGCTGGACCTCCACACCGTCTCATAGGAACAGGCAGAACCTTTTCAGAACCACAGCTCTGGCTGCTGCTGTCCAGCTAACATGAACAGTTTACCATAAAGACTGAAGAACATCCAGAAGGTTACAGCAGCCGATGAAAACGATGATTCATCCTTTGTCTAGAACCAGAGCATCACGAAGAACACGTATGACCATTTACATGACAACAAAGCACCACCGCCTGCCGCTCGGACCCCTTCAGAACCACAGCAGAACCACAGCTGATCTGCTGTCAGATTGAGGTGTTTATTTAATTAGTTCTTTATTTTTAGCACATCATTGATCATAGAGGAGGCCTCCATGAGCCTCGGGGGGTGGGGGGCCAAGGACAGAGATATGAGGCCACCAAAACACTGGATTAGTTCAGATTAGCTTTTTAACAGAACCAATGCCATAAAAGCCGTGCTAATCTAGTGTGCAGCTCCTCTCGGGAACATCTCGGAGCAGACTGACCGACTGAAGGAGACGCGGGGGATCGAACCTTCACCTTTCACACGTCTGGTTGATAGACCCAAGCATGACTCAGCAAATGTCATCCGCTCGTTCCAGTTTATGAAATCTGTCAGGTCTGCACGTCTTCTTCTGTCTTTCAGGGAGTTCTAGTGGTCCGGCTATTCCGTGATTCCCTGACAGTTAAAGAATAACCAGAACGACCGAGAACCACAGATCGTAAAAACATTTTTGCCGCCTCAGCTGCTGTTGGTCCATTATTGATTGATTGACAGTTTACAAGAGGAAGTTTGATTTTTTTTACACCTGTTGTCAATGTGAGTTCTGTGGTAAAAGTGAAATAAAATCCAGAATCTTTGGCTGAAGATCTGGAGTTTTTCACCGGCAACTCGTTTCAGAACTTCCACAGTTTTTACTAAAAAACACGCCAACCGTTTTTACCAGCACACACGTTCCGACCTGGCTCACTGGTCTGGTGAGTTCTGGTCCAACAAAACGACCTGGCAGAAATAAATGTGTGTCGTCTGCATAGAAATACATTCACTTCCACAGACAGAGATGATGTAAAGACTGAAGAAAGGGGACCCTAATACTGATGCACCTGAAGTGACTTACATATGATCCACATCAACTCACAGCCGCATGAGAGAAAAGAACATGAGTTTAGTTAGAAGAACCTCCTGATCCACCAGATCAAAGGCTTTCCTGAGGTCCAGAAACAGCACTGTCCAGCACCACCCACATCCAGAACCGCCTCTGTAGACTGTACAAAGAGACGCACGTGTCCATCTCAGTCCAACTTTGGTTCCACAGCCAGTTTGTTCTGTTTGTTCTATATTGTTTTTCATATTAAGTAAGAACCAGTCCAAGTGAAGGTCTAAAGAAGTTCCAGAACCAGATTTAGACTGGACGAACTCTGGTCACGTCTTTAGGGAAGTGTCCTGTTGAAACCCAATGCTGCTCAGCGGAACCAGGGAAGAGGGAACCATGGAGTCCACAGGGGTTCTTCAGAGGGTTCTAGAAACTTTAGGACGTGTATGTCTGTGGGAGGCTTGTTGTGGTCAAGAACCACGACTGTGAATAAAGACCCACACAAGTACACAACATACAAGAAATACGCATGAATGTTATCACACGCACACGCACTCATCTGATGCACGCGGCACACACAATGACAAACGGAATCACACACTAAATTCACTTACCAGTACACACGCACGCACGCACGCACGCACGCACGGACCCAACCACGCGCGCAACCACGCACATACGGACACAAACACCAGGCTAAAATCATGGAGACCATCATGAGCATTTAAATTTCACCGTGTGACGTCAGCCAACGCCGCCCCCACATTCATACATGACCAGCCCGCCTTTGAAGTGTTTCACCTGCAGCCCGAATCCGTGATGACGACGATCCGTTAACCAACATCTGCCCCACAGCAGCGGGCTGCCCGTCTCCGCCGAGGGTCCCTGAACGCCACGCGCCTCTCACCGCTGGAAACTGAACGCTGGATCCAGGGCCGGTAAACAGGTGTCAGCCGCTACGACACAGCCGCGGCTCTTGACGGCTTAACCCGCGAGGACGACATGCGGCGGTAAGACGTCCAACGAATGTATGAAGTAACCGGAACTGCGCCGCGTGGCTCCGCTGTCCAATCAGCGCGGAGAGCGTTCATCGCCGCGTGCCGCGCCTCGAACCAATGATGGCGCTGCTGTCGTCCCTCCGACCCTCCCTCGAGCCCCCCTCCCGGAACAGGGCTTCTACCTGGGTCCCGCATTCAAAACTTCCAGTCATCTAGACGGTCTCTGTTGTTCCAACATCTTATAAAATCCTTCCAGGTCACAGTTTTACACAAAAGAAGAAATAAGCAACTTAAGATCGCAGTTTATTAAATATCCACTTCTTCCAAAATACAAAGACATCCATTTTAAAATCATGAATGCAGTCTATCCATGCTAGGAGCCGTTCCACAAACGCTTTCTGTGACATAACCATAGAAACACTCATCTGTTCTTTGAATGTATATATATATATACTAACAGCTTCTGGGGTTTTGGTTCTCCTCAAAGTTTCCTTTTCCGATTTCTATTCAATCGTAAAAGCACATGATATTATTTGGAGTATTTTCTGGTGATAATCTATTTGATTTGACATTCAATACTTTATTCACATCTGGGAACTGTTTCATTCAGAAGAGCAGATTTTCAAAAACCATCTTAATGAAAAACAAAAATACAATAAAACTGTTTATTTTCATTGAAGATCACGTGTTGGATGACAGTCCCTAGTAAACTACAATTCTAATGTTTTCATTTCATTATTTGTGTATTTATTCTGTTGTAGCTGTGTGTTTGTGTGTGTGTTTGAAGTTCAATGAAAAAACTAAAAAACCTGGGACCCGCAGAGGCGGGAGTCCGGGCCCGCCTCTCTGTGACGTCACGGACCGCCCAGTCTCCTTGACACGAGGTTGCTGCGTTCACGTACGTAACCTGAAGAGGAAATTCCAAACCTGCGCCAAATTCATATCACGAGATCTGCCTGACGACCACCACCAAACCATGCAGCCGCTACGCTGGGGGGGTCCCGACAGGAAACCATGGTATGAACAAATATTTAATGTAAACTCTGGGATGTTGTGGTGCTGAAGGCCACATGCAGACAGCGACATGCGTGTTCTTCTATCCAGGTCACACAATCATCCCTCATCATGAACGAGGCGAGCTTCACGCAGGAAACAAGGAAAGGTCCTCAGCTGACCCCCCCACATTCAGAATCTATTCTGTTCTAGCAGATGGACCAGCAGCTCTGGGGGGGGGCCTGAAGCCCCCAGCCCGGTGGCAGGGCCCCCCCCCACTTATCCTCTGGAAGACGGTTCACAGAATGGGGCGTTCAGTAGAAAAACTTTATTTTGTCGTCTTCATACAGGAAGTGTTCATTCAGGAGCAGAGGTCTTCCCCCGCCGTGCACACACGTGCACACATGTGCACACACGTGCACGGGGACCCCTCCAGCAAAGTTTCTGGGTGTAATCTGGGGCGAGTCATGGAGCAGCAGCAGAACTGTGGTCCGGTTCTCCTCAAACCCGCAGCAGCTCGGTCCGGCTCAGTTCAGCAGTCTGACGATGGCGTTGATGTCGGCGCCGCGGAAGCCCGGCCCCCCCAGGTCCTTCAGGAGCCCCTCTTTGTCGCGTGCGGCGTGACGCGGCACCGACAGACGGAACGGCAGCAGAAAGTTGTTGGCGGGCCGGAAGCTCCTCCCCACTGAGAAGATCTCATGGATCAGATCCTCCAAGCAGATGATCCCATGTTTCCCTGGGGGGGAGGGGGGCAGAAGGTTCTGCATGTGAGCAGGACACGCACAGGAACCCCAACAGAACCCCCCATGAGGAAAATCACAGCAGGGCGTGGCATTAGATGGACCAATCAGAACCCGAGACCAGAACCAGCAACTGGTTCTGACCGGCTCAGACCGGTTCCTTCTAGCTCTGTTTCAATGACACTCTGAACGGTAGAACGTTCCGTATGATCAGAACCGCTGTTGGTTCTACTGTTATTTCCAGAAAAGCAGAAAAATAAATAAATAAGAAAATCTGCAGGAATTACAAAATAAAGTCTTTGTGGAGGCGGAGCCTAAAGCAGACACATTAACAGGAAGTTTGTTCTTCCATCTTTGTTCTCAATTTCTAAGAACTTTATTCTGAAAAGGCTTCAGTGCCAGCTTAGGATGTCTTTTATTTTGAAAGACGTACCCATGTGCTGCTCGATCAGCGCGTTGTCCGTCAGAGGAACCCTCCTCCTGCCCATCCTCGTCTGACCTCGCTTCAGGATGAGCTCCCGGACGGACTTCAGATTAGGAAACCTGAGAGCGGAACCGATAAACACCAGAGAACCCAAACCAGAAGGAGCAGAGCCGAGGAACTCACCCCCACGCCACGTACGGTTCCACCACCTTCATCATGGCCACCGACGTCTTATTGATCTTGATGAAGGCTCCACTGAAGATCTTCCTCAGCCTCATCATCTGCACCACCTTCCTGACTTTGGGGCTGACGCCTTTGATCCTGGGGGGTCACACGACACGGGTCAGGGTTCTCCTGAGACAGGGGGGGGGGGGGGGGGGGTCACACGACACGGGTCAGGGTTCTCCTGAGACAGTATCCCCCCATCATGTCACAGTGGGCACCTCTGCTGTTCCACGCCTGTCTGACACCATCAAATGTTCTAGTAACCTGACGTTCCTCTGCGGATAACCTGACGTTCCTCTGCGGATAACCGGACGTTCCTCTGCGGATAACCGGACGTTCCTCTGCGGATAACCTGACGTTCCTCTGCGGATAACCGGACGTTCCTCTGCGGATAACCGGACGTTCCTCTGCGGATAACCGGACGTTCCTCTGCGGATAACCTGACGTTCCTCTGCGGATAACCTGACGTTCCTCTGCGGATAACCTGACGTTCCTCTGCGGATAACCTGACCTTCCTCTGCAGATAACCTGACGTTCCTCTGCGGATAGCCTGACGTTCCTCTGCGGATAACCTGACGTTCCTCTGCGGATAACCTGACGTTCCTCTGCAGATAACCTGACGTTCCTCTGCGGATAACCTGACGTTCCTCTGCGGATAACCTGACCTTCCTCTGCAGATAACCTGACGTTCCTCTGCGGATAGCCTGACGTTCCTCTGCGGATAACCGGACGTTCCTCTGCGGATAACCGGACGTTCCTCTGCGGATAACCGGACGTTCCTCTGCGGATAACCGGACGTTCCTCTGCAGATAACCTGACGTTCCTCTGCGGATAACCGGACGTTCCTCTGCGGATAACCTGACGTTCCTCTGTGGATAACCTGACGTTCCTCTGCGGATAACCGGACGTTCCTCTGCGGATAACCGGACGTTCCTCTGCGGATAACCTGACGTTCCTCTGCGGATAACCGGACGTTCCTCTGCGGATAACCGGACGTTCCTCTGCGGATAACCGGACGTTCCTCTGCGGATAACCTGACGTTCCTCTGCGGATAACCTGACGTTCCTCTGCGGATAACCTGACGTTCCTCTGCGGATAACCTGACCTTCCTCTGCAGATAACCTGACGTTCCTCTGCGGATAGCCTGACGTTCCTCTGCGGATAACCTGACGTTCCTCTGCGGATAACCTGACGTTCCTCTGCAGATAACCGGACGTTCCTCTGCAGATAACCTGACGTTCCTCTGCGGATAACCTGACGTTCCTCTGCGGATAACCTGACCTTCCTCTGCGGATAACCTGACGTTCTTCTGCGGATAACCTGACGTTCCTCTGCAGATAACCTGACGTTCCTCTGCGGATAACCTGACGTTCCTCTGCGGATAACCTGACGTTCCTCTGCGGATAACCTGACGTTCCTCTGCGGATAATCTGACGTTCCTCTGCGGATAACCTGACGTTCCTCTGCGGATAACCTGACGTTCCTCTGCGGATAACCTGACGTTCCTCTGCGGATAACCTGACGTTCCTCTGCGGATAATCTGACGTTCCTCTGCGGATAACCTGACGTTCCTCTGTGGATAACCTGACGTTCCTCTGCGGATAACCGGACGTTCCTCTGCAGATAACCTGACGTTCCTCTGCAGATAACCTGACGTTCCTCTGCGGATAACCTGACGTTCCTCTGCAGATAACCTGACGTTCCTCTGCAGATAACCTGACGTTCCTCTGCAGATAACCTGACGTTCCTCTGTGGATAACCTGACGTTCCTCTGCGGATAACCTGACGTTCCTCTGCGGATAACCTGACGTTCCTCTGCGGATAACCTGACGTTCCTCTGCGGATAACCTGACGTTCCTCTGCGGATAATCTGATGTTCTTCTGTGGAGGAGGTGCAGGTCGACTCACTCTCTGATGCGGACGGCAAAGGCCAACCGGTTCCCTGCTGGGGGCAGAGCAGGCGCCGGCCGGTGTTTGGACCTCCGGATCCGGGTCTCGTCTCGGTGCTTAATGTGTCCATCCTTCAGGAAATCCTCCAGACGCTTGAAGTTTAGCGGCTTCCCTCTAGTGACCTGAGGAGAAACGTTACAGGACGGGCTCTTCGTTTGTAGTCCAGGCCAACAGGACTACATTACCCACCTTCCTCTTCTCCAGCAGTGCGAGCTTGGCCTGGGTGGCTTTAATGGCCTGATAGGCTTTCCTCTTCTTCAGGAGGAACTCTGGGACCAGCTTGATGACCTTCTGGGACCTGCAGCGGCAGGACAGCAGACGTTTGTGTTTCAGCGGATCGACCTTCAGCATAAAAATGTCGCAGATGCGTTTTTTTGTCACAGAAAACAGCTGTCCCCGTGCGGGGTTTTAGAAACCCTTATAAGGTTCATTTGAGCTCCATAATGGCAGATCGTGAACGGCCCCCCCTCCCTCGATGAAAGCCGGCTGTCTGATACCGCGGTCACACGGAAGAATAGACAGACACAGACCGAGGATGGACGAGGATGAAAGACCAAAACACTCACTCCGGTTCCGCCATGATTCCGCTCGCCTCCTTCCGGCGCCTTCTTCTTCGTTGGTGTTTAATCATCCACTTGTTGCGCGAGCGCCCCCTGTGGCCGTCGACTCGGATTTTAATAACCAACTCATTCCACCAAAAAAAGAGACTAATTCCTCTCAAATCTTGACCATAGAGAACTCAAAAATCCCAGCTTTCCTCTTATCCGCAAACATGTCATTGCTCTAACTCTTTGAGTCCTCCAGGATGAGATGATGGATGTTTACCAAGATCCACTAATGGTGTTTAATCATTATTATTGAAGAACATGGCAGAACAAAGTGAACCAATAGAATCATCCAGTAACTGCAACCAGTAAAACAAACACAGAACAACAGAAAGACAAAACAAACACAATGTTGTGATGCAAAGTTGATCTTTTTTAAGTATTATAACAGCAGATGATCCCGGGTGGGTCCATTTGTTCTTTAGAGTTTGATTCTATGACTGTCACAGTCCTTTTAGAAAGATTTCACGCACATTTAAAGTGTAATGACTCATTGTAACCAGCAGAGGGCGGTAAAGCTCAGGGGACGTTTCCTCACTGAGGCTCTCAAACTGAATTCATCTGCAATGTACATCTGGTTCTGGTTCTTCTCTTATTTTTCCAATTCTCCAGATGATCAAATTCCTGTTTGGGAAAGGTTCAGCCCCACAGGAGCCCCCTCATGTTCAGCGGTTCTTAAGACCCGAAAAAGCTTTGAATCTTTTAAACTGTCAGCAAACCTGCAGCTTCAAACCTCATCCAGTCGTAGAGACTGACATCAGTTTTGGGTTCTGTTCCTGATTTTCAAAACTCGTGACGTCATCTACAGAATAAATTCAAAAGCATTTCAGAATAATTTAGATAAAATTATCTGACAAAAAATTTTATGTTAGGGTTTGTTGACATCAAAATAAATACACCAATCATAGCGCAGTGTTGGTTCTGGAGCTGAATTTCAGCCCCGCCCTCCTTTGTTGAATCGACCAATTAGAAGCCGCTAAACACAGCGGCGGTCGGATTACTATAAAAGCAGAAATACGCGTTTATGAAGGTCACGGATGAAATGATTTTAATCTGTAAATCATAAATGCAGCCTTTGAAGAGCATGTGGGTGGTTTTAGACGGACAGGAAGTGAAATAACGAGCTAAAATAACGGCCCCTCCGCGGAGACGGAGGGTTAAGAGACCGGCCGACAGCGACATCCGACAACGTCCGGTGTCCTTTCAAAATAAGACAAGGGTGTGTAAATGTTTGCCTGAAGCTCCTTCAAGCTGCTGCTGCGGGGTTCTGTAAACAGGAACACCTATAACAGTCCGGGTTGTTCTGCGTTTGTGCATTGGTATACTGTGTAGAACGCCATGGAACACAGTCACGTGACTTTTATTTTCAAACGGAACGGAAGTACAGGCTGATAATATCGGGATTTTGAGAATTGACACAAACTAGGGGGGAGAGAGAGTTACGAGCCTTAGACATAAACTGCGCCCCCCCCCTTCCAGGCTGCGGCGGAGGAGCTCACCCCCCATGAATGGATCCCGCGTCTCACCGATCGATTCCTCTCAGAAGAACCGGTTGGAGCGGGGGGGCGAGAAGCATGTGACACACGGTAGGCTCGGATTTGGACAAAAATAATCCCGGATCAGGAGTCAGATGACCGTCATCCGGTTCTGACGAGTTCGACGAGATGATCACTAAACCTGCAGAAGTCCTGGTGTGGTTCTGGTCTCTGCAGAGGTCCTGGTGTGGTTCTGGTCTCTGCAGAGGTCCTGGTGTGGTCCTGGATCCTGTGGTTCTACAGAAGTCCTGGTGTGGTCTCTGCAGAGGTCCTGGTCTGGTTCTGGTCTCTGCAGAGGTCCTGGTCTGGTTCTGGTCTCTGCAGAGGTCCTGGTCTGGTTCTGGTCTCTGCAGAGGTCCTGGTCTGGTTCTGGTCTCTGCAGAGGTCCTGGTGTGGTTCTGGTCTCTGCAGAGGTCCTGGTCTGGTTCTGGTCTCTGCAGAGGTCCTGGTGTGGTTCTGGTCTCTGCAGAGGTCCTGACCTGGTTCTGGTCTCTGCAGAGGTCCTGGTGTGGTTCTGGTCTCTGCAGAGGTCCTGGTGTGGTTCTGGTCTCTGCAGAGGTCCTGGCCTGGTTCTGGTCTCTGCAGAGGTCCTGGTGTGGTTCTGGTCTCTGCAGAGGTCCTGGTCTGGTTCTGGTCTCTGCAGAGGTCCTGGCCTGGGTCTGGTCTCTGCAGAGGTCCTGGTCTGTGTGGTTTCACAGAAGTTCAGGTCCAAATGTCTCCTCTGTTTCTCCTTCCAGGGTTCAGGATGTCTCGCTGACAGGAGGAGAAGGCGCCTCTTCCTCCCTCCTCCTCCTCCTCTGGATTCATGACTGGACCCACCCCCGCGAGCCGGACCGGGACCTCCCCGGCCAAGTTGAGCAGACACGGTCGGTCCAGGAGCTCCGGCTCCCTGCACCTCCTCCGCTGCAGCAGACAGGAGGCCTCCTCCTCCTCCTCCCCCCCC
The DNA here is from genome assembly GCA_023969325.1 of Oryzias curvinotus. Taxonomy (NCBI): domain Eukaryota; kingdom Metazoa; phylum Chordata; class Actinopteri; order Beloniformes; family Adrianichthyidae; genus Oryzias; species Oryzias curvinotus. Next base: position 19,771,123 of record CM043729.1, read on the forward strand.
TACCAGAGCCCCGAGTCTCCAGGGGAGGAGGAGGACGGGAAGGACGGGGGGGTCCAGTTCTACGTCAACTGCAGCGGCTTCCCCATCGACGGTCCCACCTGGGACCGGATGTGGACCCACGTGGCGGCGCTGCATCCTGAAGGTCAGGAGATGGTGACCCGGATCCGGAACGCCGTGTACCTCCCCAAAGTAAGAGACCCTGAACGACCCCCCCCGGGCATCTTAGAAACAGAAGGGGGGGGTTCTGCTGTAGTTCGGCAGAGGAGCTGCAGGTCTCTGAAGGACCCCTGAGGGGATGAAGGTCAGAGAACGCAGGAACCAGATCCTCTGCCTCTTTTCTTTTAGGGGGGTCAGCTGCTGCATGTAACCTGATAACATATCCGAGGGGGGGGGGTGACCTTCATATAAGCAGCTGCTGCAAAGATGGAAAAAGAGTTTCTGTGAGGGAGGAGGCGTTTGTGGGCGGGGTTTCACATGGCAGCAGGCGACGTGAAACCCCGCCCACATAATCCCACCTCTGTAATCATGGATCTGGATAATCCCTCAGAATCCGCGGGAAGAACGGCGCCAAAGTCCCTCTGGACCTCGGCACAAAGATCGGCTGTGAAGAGGGAAGCCAGGTCTCCTCCTCCTCACCTGTCAATCATTTCTGCTGTCACGGATCATCCGTGTGATGGTCATGTGATCTCTGAGACCCCTCCTCCCAGCATGGTTACAGAAACCCACGTTCTGGTTTGTGTCAGAGACCCGCTGTGATCTTCAGGTATTCAGATTCCTGCCTGTCTCCGTCATCTGGAGTTCTCTCTGCAGCTGCTGCATCTCCCAGAAGAACTCGGAGAACTTTAGGAACCGTGGGATGATGCGTGTGGTTCTCTTTCAGCATGCGGTTCCTGCCGTCCCGACGTTCCGAGCGTCCACGTCGGTGTCTGACTGGCTGCTGATGGTCCAGAAGTACATGAAGGCTCTGCAGTATCTTTCAGTCCAAACCGTTAGCCTCACTGATGGAACCAGAGGAACCTGGTAGAACCTTCCTGTTGTCACGTTTGCTCCACATGAGGCAGATGTGACGGTCCTCTGGTTGCACGTCTTGAAGGTTCTTGTAGAACATTGTTGTTCCTGACATCTGCTGCAGATACAACCACACCGGGACGCAGTTCTTTGAGATCAAGAAGAGCCGGCCGCTGTGTGGGTGAGTCCGCCTCACGTGTCGCCAACAAACGTTTGACCCGAACTCCTGACCGGGTTTAGAACCGTTTGGGTCCGTAGAACCATAACACCCTCCAAACTCCTCCCAGGCTGATGGAGACAGCGAGGGAGATGATCCGAGAGTCTCTGCCAATCAAATGTCTGGAGGCTGTGATCCTGGGAATGTATCCTTATCTGACACACACACACACACACACACACGCACGCACGCACACACACACACACACACACACACACACACACACACACACGCACGCACGCACGCACGCACACACACACACACACACACACACGCACGCACGCACGCACGCACGCACGCACGCGCGCACACACGCACCGAGTCTGTTGGAGTTGAAATAATCTAACGACAGGAATCAGGATCTGTATTGTAGAGGAGGAGTTTCTCTCTCAGAGGATCTGATCAGCTGTTCTTTATTTCATGTACTGAGCTGGAAACTGGGTTCAACTTTTCAGATTTCCCCAGCAGTCATAAAAAATCAACCCTTACATGGGGACAGAATGATGGAGAACCTGCAGAGAACCTGTAGAGAACCTGTAGAGAACCTGCAGAGAACCTGTAGAGAACCTGCAGAGAACCTGTAGAGAACCCGCAGAGAACCTGTACAGAACCTGCAGAGAACCTGTAGAGAACCCGCAGAGAACCTGTACAGAACCTGCAGAGAACCTGTACAGAACCTTTCAGAGAACCTGTAGAGAACCTGCAGAAGAGAACCTGTAGAGAACCTGTACAGAACCTGCAGAGAACCTGCAGAGAACCTGTAGAGAACCTGCAGAGAACCTGTACAGAACCTGCAGAGAACCTGTAGAGAACCCGCAGAGAACCTGTACAGAACCTGCAGAGAACCTGTACAGAACCTGCAGAGAACCTGTAGAGAACCCGCAGAGAACCTGTACAGAACCTGCAGAGAACCTATAAAGCAGTGGTCCCCAACCTTTTTGTCACCGTGGACCGGGGGTGGTATTTTCTCTTTAGTAATAATAATAACAATAATAATTATAATTTTCCCCTTGTCAAAGCAACTTTCTAAAGAAGTTTGTTTTCTGCTCATTTTGGTTGTTTGGGTTTCATTTTAGTGGGTTTATCACCTGATGTTTGGTGTCGCCACTTTGACGTGCGTTAAGTGTGACAGATGTAACAAAGGGAATCCGGTCACTTTTCAAAATAAAACGTTTTTGTTGGAAAAAAAAACAATGGAAATTATTTTTTCTTTCTGTGCGTCCTGGTGCCAAAATTTCCCGCGGCCTGGAACCGCTCCGCGGCCCGGTGGTTGGGGACCACTGCTATAAAGAACCTGTACAGAACCTGCAGAGAACCTGCTGTGGATCCTGTGACATTGAACCAGCAAACCCCCTCTGGTTGGGCCATCAGAACCGCCTCTGTGGGGAAATGGGATCAGATTTTTGGATCCAGATGAGGTTCTTCTGGTCCATGTGTTTTTTAAGTTCTGCTGGACCGTTTGTGGTTCCAGGAAAACTCATCCCTCTGAGGGCGTGGCCTCCTTCCTGCTGATCCTCAGTGGTGGGGGTAAGGGGGGGTGCAGAGTCTGAGCTCCGGCTGGACCACGCCCAGAACCAGAACCTGTTCCTGAAGCGGTTTAATGTGTCAGTGCGGTGTGCAGATGTCTCTCTGAATAATGAATGGACCCAGTCACTGAATAGTGACGGACAGCCGCTCCGGCCAATCACGAGCCTCGATTCTGTCTCCAGCAGATGGTTGGTGGAGGACAGAGACCGCCCAGATGGTTGTGTGTCTGAGTGTATTTGTGTTGTTGCTTCAGCAGGAGATGATGTGGTTTTAAAAGTTCTGACCCGCGGTTCTGCCCAAAGCCCTATAGGGGGGAGGGCACTAAATATTCACACCCTGCAAAGAGAACAGTGGGTCACATGACCAAAGTCATCCCCTCTCTACGCCGCTGTGTTTATCTGGGGCGTCTGACCCAGAACCAGAACCAACAGGTCCTTAACGGTTCTGAGCAGCTACCTGACCAATGGGATGACCTCTCTGGAGCGCTTCCCCATCAGCTTTAAGACCCACTTCTCGGGTCACTGCTTCCACCACGTGGTTCTGGGCGTGTACTGCAACGGCCGCTACGGGTCGCTGGGCATGAGCCGGCGCCAGGACCTGATGGACAAGCCGCTGACCCACCGGACCCTGGGAGACCTGGTGGCCGAGTTCGAGAGCTCCTACAAGAAATACCAGCACACTCTGGCTAAGGTACGGGGCGGGCTGATGAAGAGGAGGGGGGCGGACGCCTGAACATGTGTGCTTCTCCCGTCCGTCAGGTGAAGATCGGCCTGTACGTGCCGCACGACCCCCACGTCTTCCAGCCAATCGAGTGGAAGTATCTGGTGCTGAACGCCTCCCGGCTCGGAGCCGAAGACATGAAGAAGGAGCTGGAGAAACACGGTCGCGACATGAAGATGAAGGTTCGCTCTGGCTTCACTGGTGCCTAACTTCTCTAAGCTCACTTGAGTTCTGGTACCTCCATTCTGGACCAGAACCAGAATGAAAAACAAGGAGGTTTCATTTAAAAACACGATCAGAACCAGAACAAAACAAAAGCAGAAGCTTTTGACAGTCAGGGAGTCTGAGCCCCAATGCATTGTGGTTCGTGTGAAGCTAACCTGTGACTGTTGAGGTTCTGGACGTTTGTCCAGACCGGGCCACAGCAGTTTCAGCTACAACAGATGGTTCGGACCACAGACGGCACAGATCGGCTTTAAAGCTTCGTGAACCTTTGAAGAACCGCATCCTTGTGGTTCTGTGGCTGGGAACTCAGATATTAATGGACATGGAGGGGGTTCTGTTTGGACCTGGATGGGGGCATCCAGAGCGCGGGCCTCCTCAGCTGCCTCAGTGCGTCCTGGACCTCCTGCTTTGGGGTTCTGGTGAGATGGTCCGGGCCGATCCTCCCAATCTGCCGGTTTGTAGCTTCAGTTTGAGGTTCTGATCATTTGGACTCTGAAGGTCTTTACCTCCCGGATCCGTTTGGCCTCATAGCAGATCTGGAGCTGGGCGTCATGTCAGCAGCAGCAGGTCATGTGACCACCAGGCTCCTGAAGGTCATGTCTGCTCAGGCCGAAGCACGGCGGTGGTAGTGTGATGGTTGGGCCATGTTTGAACGTCTGACTTTACCTCCGTCCCTGCAGATCCTCAAGTCCTCAAGTGCCCAGTCTCCCATCAAGGAGCGCAGCAGAGGGAAGTCCCTGTCGCCACGGCGACGGCAGGGCAGCGCCCAGCAGCTGTTGGTGCGGCGCAGAGACAAATCGTAAGTGACCGTCAGTCCAGCTGAGGCCCCGCCCCCCCATCACTCATGTCTCTGCAGAGTGTCAGCATCCGGGGGGGGGGGGGGGGGGGGGGGGTCAGCAGCAGCAGCTCTGACCTTGTTCTGACCCCCCCTCACAGAGTCATGTGATGCTGTCAGCTCAAGTCCACGGAAACAGAAGCATGAAGGTGAAACTCCTCATCTCAGGTTTACAGATGATGATGAAGAGGAGGGACATTTTGATGATGATGAAGGTTTCAGTTAGATGATCACAGCTAGATTCTAGCTGACTGTGGTTCAGCGTCTGTCACGACTGTAGACGGCATTGAACAAGTAAACGGTAAAAAGACCAAACTCAGAGGAAGCTAGCATGTAGCAAATGCTAACAGGAAAGGGGGGGGGGGGGTGATCTGAGCCTGTCATCGTTTCCTGTTCTTCCCTGTAGAAATGTTTTTGCTCCCCCAGTTCCAGCTACAACTAACCCCCTTGATTAGAGACCGCTTTCCTTCAGGTCCTCAGTGGAGAGGAGACCAGCGGAGCTCAGCACCCTCAGCGATGGCTACCAGATCCGCATCTGAGCGCGTGCAGACGCCGGCGGAGGGGTCTGAACCTGGATCAGCTGATGTCTAAAGCGGAGGGGGTGCAGAAGGACTTGGACTTGGTCCGTTCCAGTCCGCCGTGTTTGGTCTGCAGGTCTTCAAGCTGCCTGCTTGCTTTGAAACTTTGGGGTTTGAAAATCCAGGAGAAAAATGAAGTCTCAGCTCAGGAACCGCTGAAAATCCAGAACTTCATTTGAGTCTGGGGCCATCCGGTCCCCGGAGGCCGTCCGGTCCCCATAGGCCGTCCGGTCCCCAGAGGCCATCCGCTCCCCGGAGGCCGTCCGGTCCCGGAGGCCGTCCGCTCCCCAGAGGCCGTCCGGTCCCCGGAGGCCGTCCGGTCCCCGGAGGCCGTCCGGTCCCCATAGGCCGTCCGGTCCCGGAGGCCGTCCGGTCCCCGGAGGCCGTCCGGTCCCCGGAGGCCGTCCGGTCCCCATAGGCCGTCCGGTCCCCATAGGCCGTCCGGTCCCATAGGCCGTCCGGTCCCGGAGGCCGTCCGGTCCCGGAGGCCGTCCGGTCCCCGGAGGCCGTCCGGTCCCCGGAGGCCGTCCGGTCCCCGGAGGCCGTCCGGTCCCGGAGGCCGTCCGCTCCCCGGAGGCCGTCCGGTCCCCGGAGGCCGTCCGGTCCCCGAGGCCGTCCGTCCCCTGAGGCCGTCCGGTCCCCGGAGGCCGTCCGGTCCCCAGAGGCCGTCCGGTCCCCAGAGGCCGTCCGGTCCCCTGAGGCCGTCCGGTCCCCAGAGGCCGTCCGGTCCCCAGAGGCCGTCCGGTCCCCAGAGGCCGTCCGGTCCCCTGAGGCCGTCCGGTCCCCAGAGGCCGTCCGGTCCCCAGAGGCCGTCCGGTCCCCAGAGGCCGTCCGGTCCCCTGAGGCCGTCCGGTCCCCAAAGGCCTGGAGCTGTGTACCCAGTCAGGTCCAGTCAGGTCCAGTCAGGTCCGCGTGGAAATGAGTTTTATCTGCATGTTTTGGTTTTTCTCTGAAATATTCCTGAAGACACGGATGTGTCCTCGTGTTCGTGCACGCCTCACGTGCACGCTCTTAAAGCAGTTTCTTTTTCATGACCGTTTATGGAATTCTGCTGTGTGATAGCGGGTGCACAAACGTCCAGCGTGGACGGCCCAGGATCCGTGGAAACGTGACCCCCCGAGTGTTTTCATCTGCAGATGTTTGAATAAAAATCCAGACTTTGTTTGAGTCGCTGCTGAAATCAGTGTTTTTCAGGAGATTTTCAAAATAAAAGTTGAAAACACTGCTTTTATCGCCTTGAACTTTTCTCACTAAACGATCGACAGAAAACTAAATCCTCTGAAGGAAAACGGATTGACGGATCTGATGGACCATAAAGACTTTTTCAATAGATTAGATGAATAGAAAGACTTTTTGAATCCATTTGCACCAAATCAGTTTAGAGAAACTGAAGACGAGGCTGTGATGATGTCATCAACCCCCGCCCTCCCAGAAAGGCCGGATGAACCATTTTTGCATTGGAACTTTTGGATGATGCCAGTTATTCAGACCTGAATCCAAAGTTTCACGACGTTTTCTCTGAAGACGACTCTTCAAAGTAAAACCCGGAAATCCCTCCAAAATAAAAGCTTCTTTATTTACAAAGGTCTGGAAGAGGATCCTTGAAAACGTAGAAAGAGCTCATGTCTGTTCATGTCAGACTATAAACAGAACCGGGTCAGAACCCGCCCTCCTGCTTTAGAACTCTGCTGCAGAGACCTTCATCATCAGAACCCGAGTCCCCGATTCTTCAGTGAAGGAGGCGGAACCGGGCCAGGAGTGGAAGATGGTCAGAGGACAGGTACTGATTGGGCAGCCCGTTCACCTCCTGCAGCTCCTCCTGACCCACCAATGACAGCCTGCCCATCAGCTGGAGGCCACGCCCACTGGGCAGTGGGGGCGTGGCGTCTGTGAAAACTGAAAAAGAAAAAAAAAGGATTTTCATTCTGTCTCCAGACAAAACGTAGCACAGACCTGACAACGTGCACACACATGCGTGCACATGCATGTGTGTGCACACACATGCATGTGCACACACATGCGTGCACATGCATGTGTGTGCACGGCAGCGCGTACCAGGGCTGTAGAGGATGTAATCCACCGTCAAGGCCGTGCGCGAGTGGAAGGTGGTGATCTCCGGCCGGCCGTCGAGCTGCAGGTGTCGGTACGACGACCGCAGCTTCAGGCCGTGTTCGATCCTGGACCCGCCAAAACGGTCCCCAGTTCCGGTTCTGACCCGTTTCAGACCCGACTCGGGGACGGATCCGCCGCCCGGATCCTCCACGGGGAGGTCACAGATGGCCTCTTCAACAGAGGAGCCACAACCGTCTGCTTCACCTCCGTGAGGCGACACGCCGCAGGTCACATGACCCGGGTCGGACTCACCTGAGGACGCCGCCTCATACTGACACCGATGGCTGATGCCCAGAGAGGGGGGCCAGAGGGGCAACGGAAGGAGACGCTGACCCCGGGGGGAGGGCTCCTGACCCGACACCTGCACACACACACACACACACACACACACACACACACACACACACACACACACACACACACACACACACACACACACACACACACAGGTTAACATCTCAGGAACTTTGTTCTGTGACCCCCCACCCCTGGAGACCCCCCCTTACCATGCCAATCTGCATCCCGTGGTACTCCAGGCACCCTCTGGTCAGAAACGTGTAGAGCGGACTCCAGGGGGCGGAGTTAAAGTCCCCGCACAGCAGGACAGGGCAGGCGGAGCCATCGGGGAGGCGGGACAGCCGCTGCACCTCAGCCAGCAGGATGGCGAGCTGAGTCAGCTTGATGTCGCCGCGCTTCGGGTTGTAGAGCAGGTGGGTGTTGGCCACGCAGATGGGGGGGGACCCACTCCGCCCATCGGCGGGCTGGAGCAGCACCACCAGCCCCACGTTGTCCCGGTCCAGGAGGGGGTCACCGGCGCGGAAGAACTCCACCGGGTTGGAGGACAGGAGGTGGAAGCGGGACGCCTTGAAGGCGACGGCACAACCGTCCGGCTTCTGTCCCGTCCTCTTCTTGTACTCACACCGGTACCCTGGGGGGGGGGCAGACACCGGAGGGTTCCAGTGTGATGTCATCAGGCTGTGATGTCATCAGGCTGTGACGCGATACTCACCCAGAGCCTGCAGAGCAGCTTTGATCTGGTTGTCATAGTGATCCTCCTGGACCTCCTGAAGACACAGAACCTGGAGAGAGGATGCTGGTTAGAGCCCGCCCACAGGGAGGAGTCAGGAGTGTGGTCACGGCGTCCTCACATCCGGATGGAGGTGCCGGATCTCAGACAGCAGGTTGGGGAGCCGGTGGTCCCAGGACAGGACGGCGGGGGGGCAGTGGCGGTACAGGAAGGCGTTGTCCTCCAGCAGCTGCTGGGACAGGATGTTGTAGGACATGACAGTGAAGTGGAAGGCTGTGCTGCCCCCCAGTGGTGGAGGCTCGGAACTGCAGGTCTCCCAGTATCGCTGAAGAACTGGAGAGGAAGAGGAGGAGGAGGAGGATTTTGGCTGGAAGAGATCACCCAGACCGACCCCCCCATCATACCTCTGTGCCTCTGCGGTGCTGCTGGTCCAACGCCACTCCTCTGCCCCCCCACCAGGCCCCCAGCGCTGGGGTAGGTCTTTGGTGGAGGAGTTCTGATGCCCCTCAGGTCCAGTCCAGCACACTGGTCTCTGCTGGACTCCTGGTTCCGTCCTCCTGCTGGTCCTCTGGGGGGGGGCCCGGAGCCCCGCCTCTGCTCCTCAGTCCGTATCCGTTTCCTTGGGGGGTCTCGGCCTGGGAAGTCCATGCTGCCGGCAGACGTGTGGAAGGAGGCGCTGCTGCCCCCCAGGAGGAACGCAGCACTGATGCCCACAGGGGGGGCCGTCCTAATGCCGAGGACAGGGCGGGGAGGAAGACCACGCTTGAGATGGGAGTGGGGAGGCCATGGTTGGGGGGGAGTGGGGAGGAAATAGGGGAGGTTGGGGAGGAGGAGGCGGCGTTGCTCCCAGAAACGAGTCCAGCAGAAGGAGGGCAGAGCTCTGAGGGGGGGGGTACAGGACTCAGCTGGAGGAGGAACCATGGGGGGCTGTGGGGGGAAACAGAAGGATTCAGCTGATTCACCAGAACACCCTGAGTAGAACCGGGTCAACCGGACTGCACGGCAACACATCATGACACAAAAACACACAACACAACACACCATGACAACAAAACACACAACAAACCACACCATGACACACAAACACACAACAACACACCATGACAAACAACAAAACACACACAAACACACACCATGACACAAAAACACAACAACAACGAACCATGACACAAAAACACACAATAACCACCATGACCAAAAACACACAACAACACACCAATGACAACAAAACACACACACAGCCATGAACACAAAAACACAACACAAACACCATGACACAAAAACACACAACACACCATGACACAAAAACACACAACACACCATGACACAAAAACACACAACACACCATGACACAAAAACACACAACAACAACACATCATGACACAAAAACACACACAACACACCATGACACAAAAACACACACACAACACCATGACACAAAAACACACAAAACACACACCATGACACAAAACACACAAAACAACACACCATGACACAAACAAAACACACAACACACCATGACACAAAAAAACACAACAACACATGACACAACAACAAAACAACAACAACAACAACAACAACAACAACAACAACAACAACAACAACAACAACAACAACAACAACAACAACAACAACAACAACAACAACAACAACAACAACAACAACAACAACAACAACAACAACAACAACAACAACACACAACAACAACAACAACAACAACAACAACAACAACAACAACAACAACAACACAACAACAACAACACCAACAACAACAACAACACAACAACAACACAACAACACAACAACAACAACACAACAACAACAACACCACAACAACCACAACAACAACACCAACAACAACAACAACACACAACAACAAAAACCAAAACACACAAAACAAACAACACAACATGACACAAAAACACACAAAAACACAACACACAAAAACACAAACACACAACAACAAAAACACACAACAAACACACCATGACACAAAAACACACAACACACCATGACACAAAACACACAACAACCAACACAAAACACACAACACACCATGACACAAAAACACACAACACACCATGACACAAAAACACACAACAACAACACCATGACACAAAAACAACACAACAACACACCATGACACAAAAACACACACACAACACATGAACAAAAAACACAATAACACACCATGACACAAAAACACACAACAACACACCATGACACAAAAACACACAACACACCATGACACAAAACACACCCACACACCATGACACAAAACACACAACACACCATGACACACAAACACACAACAACAACACATCATGACACAAAAACACACAACAAAACACAACAACACACCATGACACAAAAACACACAACACACCATGAAACAATAACACACAACAACAACTAGGGCTGGGCGATATGGCCTAAAAATAAAATCTCCGATTTTATTTTTTTTAATTCGATTTCCGATTTTTTTCCCGATTTTTTCCCCCCCCCTACTTAAGGAAAGCAATAAGTACAAACGGCAGACAACTTAAAGCAAATGTTGCTTTTATTTAATCAAATGCAAGACAAATGTAACCCCCATTTCTGGGATGAATAATAAATAAATAAACACACTCTTGGAATCAAAGTTAAGTATAACATGTTTCTTCTTCTCACTCCCTTTTGGACTTGTGTTTATTTAATTTTGTTGTGTTTTTACATAATTTTTTCTTGGTTTTATATAATTTTTGTCTTGTTTTTTTTCTTATTTTGTTATTCTACTCTTGTTTTCACTTGTCCAAAATGAAAAGGTTACTTACTTCAAGTCCCAGCTGTGTTTTAAGTCACACTTTGTAGTCTAGACTAAAATGAGACAAACATTCACCTTGAGAGTAGCAGCATTTTCTAAAAAGTTATCAATACAGCTCATATCTTGGTCTAAAGTTTTAAATAAATTAATAAACCCCGTCTTGATGAAGCAGCAGGAGTCGCGGTTACCCCCCCCCCCCCCCCTCCGTCCTCTCCCGAAACAAAATCCTACGGTGGCCGCGTCGCAAATGAATATACAAGTAATAATTACAGCGCAGTATTCTTTATTAACAAATAACAGTAAAAAATAACTATCTAACTAATGAACTAACTATACAGGCGTTGTAGAATGACTATGTGTGTCAGGTCGCGTGTGTGTTAGGGCGCGTGCATGTGTAAGTAGACTGAGCGCGTGCCACGCGACCGCGCGTGAGAGCCTTTGACTCCGATGAGCTCCTTTAGGTAAATGTAGCAGCGTGGAGACTCTTCCTCCACGTCTGTGACAGTAAAGCCACACCAGTTCCACACAACAGATGAGTTTATTTCTTAGAAACAAACTGCCCACTTCTCACCGGTAGCCATGCTGTCGCGTGATGTGTGAAACTAACGCTACGGAAGCTCTGAGGAGCCAAAAATGCGCCACATAAAAACTCGATTTAGTTATTTTTGAAATCGCCCGTAACAAAAAATTCGAATTAATTCATTTGATCGATTTATCGCCCAGGCCTAACAACAACACACCATGACACAAAAACACACAACAACACACCATGACACAAAAACACACAATAACACACCATGACACAAAAACACACAACAACACACCATGACACAAAAACACACAACAAACACACCATGACACAAAAAACAACACAACACAACACCACCATGACACAAAAACACACAACAACCCACCATGACACAAAAACACACAACACACACCATGACACAAAAACACACAACAACACACCATGACACAAAAACACACAACAACACACCATGACACAAAAACACACAACCAACACACCATGACACAAAAAACACAACAACACACCATGACACAAAAACCACACAACACACCATGACACAAAAACACACAACACACCAGTGACATCAAAGACACACACACACCATTACACAAAAACACCAACACACATGACACAAAAACACACCACAACCAACAACACACTCATGACACAAAAACACACAACAAAACACAACAACACACCATGACACAAAAACACACAACAACACACCATGACACAAAAACACACAACACACCATGAAACAATAACACACAACAACAACACACCATGACACAAAAACACACAACAACACACCATGACACAAAAACACACAACAACACAACATGACACAAAAACACACAACACACCATGACACAAAAACACACAACAACAACTAGGGTTGGGCGATGTCCCCTGAATTGGCCGTTGACGATGTTTGCTGTCAACCATCGGGATGGACGATGACATCGTCGGGGGGGTGGGGGGGGGGATTTTTTAAAAACATTTTTCGTTGTTATATAACTGCTATTCGTTATTTTGCTTTTTTCATTTTATTTCCCAACTAATGACTCATCTGCGTGATCCAGTATAAACTGAGGGAAGTGACTTCAACAAAAAAGTAACAAACAAAATAGAAAAGAAGTAGTCCGCTTCCGCACTTAACTAGCGAAGTGGACCGGCGGAGTGCGGACTTAAAGCTTTGTGTTTGATGGGAAGGGGGGGGAGGGGGTGTACATGAGCGTTATGTGTGGGAGTTTTAAGACTGCGATCCGTCCCGCAGCTCTAGGGGTACGAGCTACCGAACTCAGAACCGGGTCTAAGTGTGTGTCTGAGCACAGCTCGGATCGTCAGCAGACACAGCGGTTTGAGCTTCAAAGCAGAAATGTCGCTCAGTCCTTAGAAAACATTCAAACAATGACGTGGATTTGTGTTTCCAGTCGTGTCCCGACTAAATAACGGCTGATGTTATTCACAGGATGCAGCGCCACCCAAAGCTAATGTTGTTAGCCCATGTTAGCATAGCAGTATGCTAACATGGGCTAACAACAGCGTTCAGAAAAAGCGCTGACAACACGGATTAAGATTCAAATGATGAGCGAACAGGTGTTTCATAATAACCGTAACATTATTAAAAGCACGTTTAGAAGATCATCTCGTATTTTACCGAGCTGACATGTCAATGAATATAGCCGCTCGGCGCTGTCGTTTTGTATTTAACTGTTACATTCAATAAAGTTTGAAAAAAAAAAAGCCGCTCGGCGGAGTTTATATCCTTCCGGTTTTTATTCCGACGGAAAGTGTGACCTTAGTGAACGTTGTTATATTCTGAAAACATTTTTTCTGGGCCCATGTACACGGTTGGATTCTAATCCGACCATTGATCCTATCAAGATATTTTGTTCATGTAACCGCGGCTTATGGGGTCCACTCGCAACGTGGCGGGGGCGTGGCATCACGATGGTGGTCTCTCCATCGGGATGTCAGTCACCCATCACGATGGACGATGGTATCGTCCATCGGCACAACCCTAACAACAACACACCATGACACAATAACAAATCTACAAAACACAAAAACAAATCAACAACACAGCAACAAACTAACACTATACAAAACAAAAACACAAAATAACAAAAAACAATAACACAACAAAATGACAAAACAACAAATAAGACAACACACCATGACACAAAAACACACAACAACACACCATGACACAAAAACACACAACACACTATGACACAAAATTACACCAGGGGGGTGTTCCAGACAGCAGGTTCTGCTAGCTCCCACGGTAAGTTTGAGGCTAAGGAAGTGGATAACCTCAGCTTTCAGTTCCAGAAATGGAGGTATGTTTCAGGGTATGTCAAGTTGCCATAGCAACTCATGCTCTGAACATAACCTGGTCTGGAGCAGGTTTAGTTGAAGCTTAGTTTGTTTTCAGAGAGGTGCAGCAGCATGGCGTGTCCATTTGAAGATGATTTAGTGGATGAAGAAGCTCAGATAATACTTTTTCCACCGTGAGAGGCTGATAAGACCATATATGGATGTTGGAAAATTAAACTTGTTTGCTTTGATCTAACTTCATTTTTTGCTTCAGTTACGATAAATCATTTTTTGTTAAGTCAGTTTAAAATAACACGTAGTTTTCAGACAGTTATTTTCCTTTCATTCACATTAATTCAATTAAGTAGGTGTAACTTTGGTGCTGCTGTTAGATCGGCACCGCAAGGGATTCTGGGATATCATTCCCTTTGCCTGTCTGGATGGATTTGGGTTTAAGTGTATCTTTTTGACCAAATGTGTTTAGTTGTTTAGCTGTTTTACTGTGTTTTGCTGAGTTATTTTGTCCTACTATGCTTACGTCTCAGCACCACGAGTGAGAGCGAAGGAGAGGATGATGAGTTTTTATAGCACCCCTACACTCTGATTCTGCAAGTACAATGATGGGGAATTCTTTAATTAATTTTGCACTCCGTGCATTTTTTACCGTCTTTTTTATTGTTATAAAAATTAGCATATTCACCGGCTCAAACTTAGACATGTGAGAGTTCAATATATATATATATATATATATATATATATATATATATATATATATATATATATATATGCGCGTCGTGGGTTTACTTTGTCTTTTTTTTGATGATGCAGTCGTGTTACTTTTCTGTTGGACGTATAATCTTCATACTCCGTCATTAAAATCTCAGACTCCATCTCACTTCCGTCTCAAGTGTCGCGCTTTCTTTTCTCCACGCGTTTCCATGGTGACTCCATAAATCGGCGATCTGTTGAGAATGTCTTTATGTACACGACGTGCACGTGCATTAACCCAGGGTTACCAAGTCGAGCGTAATTACGCCAACTCATATCTGGTCTTTTGGAACCGACATACCCAGAGTAAACAAGTTCAGGAGGATTTCAGCCAGAGTTCAGGCTTAAAGTCAGGGGAGTTTAAACATGCTTCCTGGAATACCCCCCAGGACACAAACACACACAACACACCATGACACAATAACACAAATCTATAAAACACAAAAAACAAATCAACAACACAGCAACAAACTAACACTATACAAAACAAAAACACAAAATAACAAAAAAACAATAACACAACAAAATGACAAAACAACAAATAAGACAACACAACATGACACAAAAACATAAATCCACAACAAAACCGGGTGACTGATGTGGGGTCACTCTTCTGTGGGGGGCCAACCCCTTCACAGGGGGCTGATGGGCGGCTGAGCTGGGCACACACGGTCCAATGTTTTCATTGGTTTTTAACGGTTCAGTTCTGAATTATTGTGTTTATTTAGACTTTAGCTGCATTTTTAGGGGCGCTGAGGCTCACGGCTGTTTACCTGAACAAACACCTACGAAGGGGCGGGGCCAACGCGTGACGTGGTTTCACCTGTCGTTTTTTCATTCATGTTTAAATGCTTCATTCCCCGATTTTTAAGGTAAATCGTATCCATGTTTCTACAGACGGTCAGACTGAAGCGGGAACACGTTCACATCGTTGCCTTTAGCGCGAGCGGCAGCCGCTCAGGTGAACTCACCTGTTGTGACGGACGGAAGGATCATTCTGGTTTTCCCGTGACCGCAGATAAAAACACGAAACGGGTTTGTTTTCAAGTTACATTTCAACCAAACAGCACAGCCGCCTCTCCGGGCTCTGGAAGATGACGCAATGCTACGAACAAATCATGCGCAGATGATGCTGCCTTCACTGACCAGGAAAAAAAAGTTATATTTCTCCATTTGCGTTCCTCGCGTTTGGTGAAGTAAACAATAAACTAATAAATAAGCCCCGCTAGAGACTGACAGAAATAATAGATTCTGACCAACACTGTCGCGTTTACTGGCAAAGCCAGGAGCTCGTAAACGACCCTTCCTCCAAAAGCGGCTTTCGTCTGAGCTGCACGGACGGACACAGACTCCAAAAGGTCGTCGCTCGTACCTGAAAACGGCTGAAAAGCTGAGAATTTACGTCCAGAGACTCCGATGCTCCTCGACCGGTCAGGTTCGGATGGACCATCCGTTCAGGAGAAGCGCGGCACACGCTGTTCTCAGGTTCAGTGAACACTTCATCACTGCACTGCGCTACAGCTCATGAACGCACCACTGGAGGTGCGTTCAGGAACGCACAGCAGCCAATTGATACGTTCATTTCCACGTTTCATTTTCAGGTTTTGAAGATCAGAAATTACCTTTTTCTTCTACTTTCGTTCATTCTTAAATGTCTTGAGCTCACAGACGGAGTTCAGTCTGCGACAGACGCGACTTCCGGTGTTTTAAAGCGTTTCCTGTGAGAAATGATTAAAAAAAAAAAGACTTTATAAGAAGTCTTTGACAATCCAGAAATTTGGTGCAAATTAAAATAATCTTGTGCCTCACTGAACAAACTATTGGATCTACGGATTCATCTTTTCCATCCTGGCAGGGGCAGAGGGCCGCTTCATTCATTTCACCTGGGCGCACCGGCTGCTTCATCAGTAGAGGGTTGATACATTTAATTTAGCTCTCTGGTTTCTTCACTCAGCAGCAACTGGACGAACCATAATGCCACAAGGGCAGTGTTGCCAGATAGTCACGGTTTTCCAGCCCAGAAGTCATCTAAAAACTGCCAGGTCCCACAAAAAAAACGCCCAAAAAATTAATTAGCAGTAATCCCATAATAATTGAAAGTCCAACTTTGAGACATTTTTCAGTGATATTGAATCCACAATTTTGCTGCTAGTGAGAGCAAAACATAAAATAGTAAACCTCCATTGAACTTTATTAACGTCCACAGAGTCACAGGACCTTCCTTCCTATTCACAGTCATGATCAAACGTGGAAATGTTTCCTGCATTTATACTTTTCGTGAATTTAAATGAAGTCAAACAGAAATGGCGTTTAGCTGTAGAGCGCCTTTTCAGTCACACACTGATGGCGGCTCCGCTGCCAAACGCTGGCGCCGACTCTCCACCAGAGGCAAGGTGGGGTTCAGTGTCTTCCCCAAGGACACTTTCTGTGTGAGGGCAAGGCGGGAACCGAACCTGCACTTTTCTGATCAGATCGTCTCTTTTTCCCTGAAGGCATCGCTGTTTTCCTCACTTGTCCTCTCAGAGCAGCTTTATGTCAGATCTGAACACTAACTTTAGACGGACGTGGTATAAATTAACTAATGGAAAGGGAGGACATGCCATGGAAAATAGCAGCTTTGTATTAAAAAGTAACAAAGCGTGACATCATCAGCATACGCTGAGAATCTGAAGGCACAGTTCAACCTGTTAGCCGGATTGTGAGGCCATCTGCGCTGCAACTGAAATACGCAAAATAAGGATTAAATGATGCATTTACAGAGCGATTAGTGGACACATTTATTTGTTATGAGGTGCTCATGATGGCGAGGACGATGATGTGGGCGGTACCGCCCATGTGGCTCCCTGACCCCACCCCCCTGCTTGAAAAGTACTTTGATGAGGAATAAAAAGCGAACCGACCTCAAACCCACCCAAAGACACGTTTGCCCACAAATTCAGAACCAAAACCACCCAGTCTGGCAACACAGCATGATGAGCAGGTTCTGCTTCCGGTCCAGTCTGGTTCTGTTCTGTTTCCATCGTTCACAGATCAAAAACTAACCTTTTAGTTGGGCGACCTGCAGCAGAGTTTCACTGGAGCGCCTCCAGGCTTCACCTCCTGTTCCTGGAGACCTCCTGCCTTGTTCTCACACCGGATCCAGATGATCAGCAGGAACCGGGTTCTCCAGAGAGTCTCAGTCATTTCCACGATGTAAAGAAGTTCAGCCGCCCACAGCAGAACCACCAGGTTCACGCGTGAAATGGTTCAGAAATTCTTAACAGACCATAAACACAACACAAAGATCTCCAGACACAAACCCAGACTCTTCTGAACCGATCAACCAATCAGCGCCTTTCTCCTGTCAGCAGCCAATCAGCTTCAGCTCTCAGTAGCCAATAAGAATCAAAGTGCTGTGAGGATTCTTCGGACCGGGCCGAACTGGATCCATCTGAAGAACTTCCACAGGGATCTTGAAGGCCGTCTGGTTGTGGTTCTCCGAGTTCTCCTGTTAGACTGACATCAGAACATAATCGCAGCTTTTAAAACCCAAAAGCAACATCAGTAAGACATTCTGCCATCTGATTGGCTAATGAGGCAGCAGCTGATTGGCTGCTGGCAACTGGTGATGATCTGATGAAGGTCTGGTTCTGAATCGTTAGAGTGAAATGACCGGACTGCAGTTTAATGTTTCAGGATCACAGATTTGAAGTTTATTCCGTCATTCTCAGCGTTTCTGTAAAAATGTCAATAAAGTTTTCTTCATGGCTCAGATGTGCTTCGTTTGATTGGACCGAACCTGAACTCTTCCAAAACACAGACACGTCCTCATCCCTCATGCAGCTCCTGACCCGGTTCTAAGTCCAGTCTGGTTCAGTCTGACCCTGTCCAGCTTAAGCTCTCATCAGGGTTCTGAATCCTGAATGAAGCTTGTCCAAATATGTGTGCAGCGACTCCAAACCGGTTGGGTCTGGTTCTGCTGGAAGGGCCGGTCCGTGTGGGTCCGAGGTCAGGAGAACGGAACCTCCCATCTCTGTGTGTACGCGCTCAGTTCACACGGGCTGATCACCAGCATCCGGGACGACTCCATCCCGTCCAGCGCCATCTCCGAGTCCAGGCAGAACCGGGACATCACGTGCTCCAGATGAGTTCCAGACTTCTGCCATCGCTGCGGGAACATCAACAGACGTTAGTGTTGTGACACCGTCACATTGAAAAAAAATGAAGGAAAAGTACGATGAATGAAAATGTAAAATATAAGGAGAAAAGAAACTTATTGCTCAAAGGAAAATGCATATGAAAAGAAAATGTGGGAATTATAACAAAAAAAAAATCCTGTGTACACTGCCTATGAAAATGAAAATGGGCGTCATTGACTGTGGGGCTTTTGACTGGGCAAACCATCATAAGAGGCGGAAACCAGAGGTGATTTAAAAAAGAGGAGCGGGAGACGCAAGAAGGGACGTCAGACGCTGAAGGAGGGGGGTGTGGCGGTGCCAGACGCGGAAAGTCTGCAGCCGCAGCTTGTCATCCCTTCATTTTCATCCAAAAGTATTGGAAGAATAGCAGGAGATTAATTAAATATAACCTTCATCTTGGCGGAGCGTTTGCGGGAGGACCGGGTCCCGGAAAGCGACGTTCTGGACGGGAGGTGCGCACCCGAAGGAGAAGTTTTGGATTTACTCCGGGAAGCGGTGAGATCGACCCTTATATTCATTTTTTTGGATGTACATTTTTTTTTTAGTCATGGTACCATGTGAAGATTGAGACTTCATTTTTTTCGTTTTGGAGGAACTTTTTTTTCAACGGATTATTCTAATATTTTTTTTTTGCATCATACCAGGAGCGGACGGAGAACTTTTGACTGCGGGTCTCTCTTTTTGTTTTTTTTTCTTCTTTTTTCTTGTTTCAACGGGCTCGTTTGTTGCGGGAAAAAGGGATGTTTATTTATTAGGGGTTTTTTGTGGGAGTATTTTGTGTTTCTTCTGGGTTTTTCTGGACAAAGGATGTCAAAGACAATTTCAGTTTTCTGTCATTATAAAAATGTGGTTTTGTGACTAGCAGATGTAGTGTCTGGTTTATTTTTGTTTGTGGGTATCTGGGTTTGTTGGCTTGCAATACATGGTGAGGAACCCCTTGGTAATGTAACCATCAGAAGACCTTGTAAATGGTTTTTGAGCGTTACAGTGTCAGCACTTCTCCGCTCCAGAACCATCAAAGATCTGATCCGGCGGGTCCGTGTTTGGACTTCCTGTCAGAGGAAATGACCAAATATGGATCTGAAGAGAGTCCGCCTTGAGGGAACTTCAGAACCTCCATGTCTCCCCATTCATGTCATTCTTACAAAGAAAAACCTATTTTATCCCAAAATGGGATCCTTACGGAATGACTGCCGACGTTCCCACGTCACTCATGAGGAAGAGAGATTCCTGCTGCTGATGGGGGGGGCTCACTCATCAGCAGATCTTCACTTAGAAGAAAAGGGGCCAGGTTCTGACATAGAACCGGCATCAGTGACTAAAGACCCGATCGGACAGACAAATGCTGTTTTGGTGTCTTTCTGATGAGGAAGGACATTCAGACAGAAAATTAGGATTAAAACTACATTTCTGAGGATTTCTTTATTCACATCGTTTAGAGTCAGGAACAGACGAGATTATGCCGTTTGAAAAACTACGGCAAGCCGCTAGCTCCCTGCTCCGCCCTTTTCTGATGCAGACCAACAGACCCATGATGGTTTGATGATCCTGGTGGTTTCCAGCACTGGTGCTCCTCAGGGGACGGTGCTCTCACCGTTCCTCTTCACCCTTTATACCTCGGACTTTACCTACAACAGTGGTCCCCAACCACCGGGCCGGTCCGCGGGAAATTTTGGCACCGGGACGCACAGAAAGAAAAAATAATTTCCATTTTATTGTTTTTTTTTTCCAAAAAAACGTTTTATTTTGAAAAGTGACCGGATTCTCTCTGTTACATCTGTCACACTTATCGCACGTCAAAGTCGCGACACCAAACATCAGGTGATAAACCCCACTAAAATTAAACCAAACAACCAAAATGAGCAAAAAACAAACTTCTTTAGAAAGTTGCTTTGACAAGGGGAAAATTATTATTATTATTGTTATTATTATTATTACTAAAGAGAAAATACCCCCCCGGTCCACGGTAAATGTGTCTTGCGTTTTACCGGTCCACGGTGACAAAAAGGTTGGGGACCACTGACCTACAACACCGGCAGTTGCCACCTCCAGAAGTTCTCTGACGACTCGGCCATTGTTGGCTGTGTGTCGGGGGGGAACGAGTTGGAGTACAGGTCAGTCATCACGGACTTTGTGGACTGGTGTGAGCGTAATCACCTGTGCCCTTACACCAGTAAAACAAAGGAGATGGTGATTGATTTCCGGAGGAGAACACCACATTACACACCGGTGAGCATCCAGGGCTCGGACATTGAGGTAGTGGACAGTTTTCAGTACCTGGATGTTCACCTCAACAAGAAACTGGACTGGACTCACAACACCGATGTCCTGTATAAGGAGGGCCAAAGTGGCCTCCACCTTCTGAGGAGACTGAGGTCCTTTGGAGTGTGCAGGCCTCTCTTAAGGACATTTTATGACTCTGTGGTGGCCTCTGCCATCCACTACGCCGTGACCTGTTGGGGAGCAGGCAGCACAGACCGGGACAGGAAGAGACTCAACAAGCTGGTCAGGAGGGCCAGTTCTGTCCTGGGGTGTCCTCTGGACTTTGTGGAGGAAGTGGGTGAAAGGAGGATGTTGGCCAAGCTACCATCCATCATGGACAACACCTCTCACCCACTACATCAGACAGTGGAGGCACTGAACAGCTCCTTCAGTTGCAGACTTCTACACCCCCCATGCAGGAAGGAACGGTTCCACAGGTCATTCATCCCAACAGCTGTGAGACGGTACAATGCCACAGTTTAAATATGCATGTACAAACCGGTAATCATCCATAGCCCATCTGTTTTTCTGTGTTTTTACTTTATTTATTTAACTCTATTTTTAGGCATAACATGTGTTATGTTGTAATGAGTGTACATAAGTTCTTACTTACTTTTTACTTTTTCTATTTTTGCACATTTTTTGTATTTGTATACTTGCACATTCTTTTGCACATTGCTGTCACTTTCTCTGCTTTTTGGAACTGCTGGGACAATTGAATTTCCCCAATGTGGGATCAATAAAGAATATCTATCTATCTATGATCGTCTGTGTTTTCCTGGTCTGAGCTGGAATCTGGATCAGAACCGGACGGATGCATAGATCTGATGTTGCTGTCATTTTTGATGCACCGCTAACTGGGGGTGTGGGGGCCTGTAAGCTAGGGCGAGAGTGTAAAAAAAATAATTTGGGGAAGTAAGGGACTAAGTCCCGCCCACAACTCAGAGATGAATTCCTGATGAACTCCTGCCGCTCTGCACAAACTATGGCCTAGAAAACCACAGGTGTTTGGATTTTGGCTAAGATCGGCATCATCATTATGAAAAGACCTCTGGGACAGTTTTGGAACAAATCAGCAACTGATCGGAGCGGGACTTCTGAGGGAACAGGACTTTCCAGAGTCACCACTAGGGGGAGCTCTCCTCTAAACTTTGGGAGTCACCGTTTCAGGACTAAATCTGTTCCAGGAAGAACATGATGGGGAGGTCCTTGAAAGGCCACCAGGTGAGGA
Organism: Oryzias curvinotus; assembly: GCA_023969325.1. Classification (NCBI taxonomy): domain Eukaryota; kingdom Metazoa; phylum Chordata; class Actinopteri; order Beloniformes; family Adrianichthyidae; genus Oryzias; species Oryzias curvinotus. The sequence goes on from CM043729.1 coordinate 19,793,465, forward strand.
TCCACTACCGGTTCTGATGAGGAGCTCCAACTGTAACACTGTAGAACCAGAACCCAGCTGCCGAAGTGGGACACACACTTTGTGTCTGTGCATATGTGTGTGTCTGTGTTGTGTACCTGCTTGCCATCCTCCGGGCTGCAGGGCAGCATCAGGACCTGCGATGCGGGGAAGGTGGTGGACAGGGACAGACAGTGCTGCTGCTGCCGGATCTGCTGTCTGTGTGTGTAGACCCACACCTGCAGGGACACACACACACACATGGTTCTGACCCGATGTGCTGCCCGGGGAACCAGAGGTGAGGGTCTGATCAGACCAGACTCTCCCCCGTCCTCCTGAACAGCTTCTGTGGGGAGCTGCGTGAACCATCGTTCCTGAAGGAATTGCAGAGACGGATGGAAACAGGAAGTTTCCACCAGGAAGGAAAGAGGAAACTGACTGTAGCTCCGCCCACACATTTTAAAACGTTTTCAAATGTCTTAAGAGTCTTGCACCTTTCTTTTCTATCAGATCTTTTAGTGAAGTATGAACCATTCCAACTGTAAAATCCAAACCCTACGGAGAGGCATCGTTTCAGCACTATGGCCCCCGTCTATGGAACAGTCTGCCAGAGGCCCCCCCGTCTATGGAACAGTCTGCCAGAGGCCCCCCCGTCTATGGAACAGTCTGCCAGAGGCCCCCCCGTCTATGGAACAGTCTGCCAGAGGCCCCCCCATCTATGGAACAGTCTGCCAGAGGCCCCCCCATCTATGGAACAGTCTGCCAGAGGACCTGAGAGCCGCAGAGAGCATTCATGCTTTTAGGAAAAGGCTCAAGACTCATCTGTTTAACCTGGCTTTTAGCCAATGTTTTACTGCTTTTATGTATTTATTTTTATGTATGTATTTATTTATCCATTTCATCTTGAACTTGACTAGATTTTCAACACGTTATTGTAATTGATTGTTTTTATCAATATGTTTACTTTTTCAGTCTCATTTTTATTTCCGGTGCTTCCTCAGTTGGGACCCCTCCCTCTGGGTCGGCTGCTGTTCAGCCACTGCGGCTCTGGATGGGGACCTGCCTCACTGCTTAGCTGTGGTGGAGCGGTCCCCACCTGTGATGCTGCATTTGGCTGTCTGTGCGGCTGGTCACAGAGAGGGGGGTGTTTTTGTGCTCAGCCTGTTTCTCATTGTCTTCCCCCATCAGTTAGGGGGTGGGAGGTATGAAAGGAGGAGGGGGCTATTTTTTAATTTTTGTGCCTGTTTATTTTAATCGTCTTGCTTGTTTTTATATTTTGTTGTGTTTTAATGTAAAGCACTTTGTGTTATATTTTTATATGAAAAGTGCTTTATAAATAAAGTTTTGATTCTGATTGATTGACAAGCTGCTCCGCCCCTCAGGTCTGAGTCACAGCAGGGGACTGTGTTCACGGGGGGTGGATGGGGGGTCAGCCATCAGGAGTTTTCTAGTTTTTTTAACTGGAGGAGCTCAGACTTGACCATCATTACAACAAAACTTTCAAAATAAAGTCCAGTTTTTATAGTTCTAAACATTTTCTGAAGATTTTCTCTAACGCTAACCCTGATGCTAATCCTCACAAACTGGATTCTGTTTGTGACCCGGTTCCTCCGACCCACCTGACTGTCTGCAGGGACGCCCCCCTTCCCAGCGCACGGCGTCAGCGTGAGAACCGGCGTGTCCTCGCCCTCCACCTGGTGAGACTCCAGACAGTTCTGCCTCTGCCTGATGACGCCGGAGCGCGAGTCCGAGTCGTCCGGCACCCTGAGGGGGAGGAGCCTATTTCAGTCTAACTTTATAAATACAGATCGTCTGCAGGAAGAATCCCACACAACCCGGACGCACTAACACACACAGACACACAACAAGAGACAAAAACATTTAGCATCACAAGCTCAGAGCAAATGGTCATTAGGAAACAAACAATAATACTCAACAATAATCAATAATAATCAACAATAAACAACAATAATCAATAATAAACAACAATATCAACAATAAACAACAATAATCAACAATAAACAACAATAATCAATAATAAACAACAATAATCAATAATAAACAATAATTCCTGAGAGCATAAATGACTTTGCCAGTTACACAAAACTAAAGTTATTAAGATTCCTGAAATATTTTGTTAAAATCATTTTGGAAAATAAGATCTTTTTTTCCTGACTGTCGGTTAAATTCTCGTCCGTTTAAAAACCGTAAAGGTTGTTCTGGCTTTAAAGGGTCAGGCCCTCCTTCCCCAGGGCGAGCGCCGTTAATTCATTCCTGAGGATTAGCGGGAGCCTCAGTGCTTAAGCAGGACCAGGCTTTTATCAGGAATGGAGACGCGGCGCTTAAAGCTGCTGCTTCTTAGCGAGGCGGCAAACCGCAGCAGAGAGGATCACTACGATAAACCGTCCGCCTTATCTCACGTGTGACAGCTTTCCACAATCGGCTGTGTTTTCCAATTAAAACACCTGGAAGTTTGTCTTCTCTTCCTCCTGGAAGGAGACGTTCCACCGGAACCGTCTGACAGTCGGGCAGAACCCGAGTCTCCTTCTGTGACCAAACTCAGAGTTTTGTTTGTCGTCTTTGTGTCACACAATGTTTTAACATTCAGGAGAAGGAGTTTGCTGTGGTTTGTTTGGATTCCTGCTTCTCTTATTTCCTCCCAGATGCAGAGCATCATGTGGGCGACCCTCTTCTCTTACTTCAGCTCGGGGTAGACATTGTCCAAGTACCACCTGAAGGATTTACACTTCAGCTTCTGACGGAGTTCCACTCTGCCTCGAACGCTGAGAAAACACAGACGGACCGTCAGTCCATGAAGACGTCCAGAGACGTGTGACAGGTCATCAAAGGTACACAGGAGATTAGACACAAAATCCCTCTGGAGCGCACAATCGTGTGGTTCTGTGCATTGTGTGTCCTTACTCGCCAAAGGATTTGCCTCGAGCTGCAGGCCGGGCGGAGTAGTAGAAGAGACGGAAATCATCCATCCACACCTCCGCCGTACGCCGGGTGTTCCTGTGAGCAAACACAAAGTCAGATCCTCCTGTTTTCATCTCCTGGCTTTGTTTGGCCGTTATTCCAATCACTGTAACATTATTGAAGAAATCCCAAAGCTTTAGATCAAGTCTTTGTCTCCTTAACTTTGCTCCAACATAATCCTGTGCCAAAACGCCTGTCCAACCCAGACCACCTTTTTCTGCAGCTGCAAGAGACGGCACCACAATCCACGTCCTGCACAACCTCACAGCGCACACACAATACCCCGACAAACCCAAACCCATTATTTATCTGGTCTGCACTGAACACATTCAATACAGGAATCATCAAGACCCCCCCCCTTCTGCTCATGTCTTAAGAAAGTTACAGGATTGCTCCTCTTCTGTCTTTCAGTTTTGACACCCCTCTTATACTCGTTTTAAAAAGGCTCAGGGACGCTCCTCTTCATCACTCTTCTTTTGAGGAGTCACAGGGACGCTCCTCTTCATCACTCTTCTTTTGAGGAGTCACAGGGACGCTCCTCTTCATCACTCTTCTTTTGAGGAGTCACAGGGACACTCCTCTTCATCACTCTTCTTTTGAGGAGTCACAGGGACACTCCTCTTCATCACTCTTCTTTTGAGGAGTCACAGGGACACTCCTCTTCATCACTCTTCTTTTGAGGAGTCACAGGGACGCTCCTCCTCCTCTGCCTTCTATTTCTAAGGAGACACACAGATGCGTCACTTTTTCCTTCTGGTCGTATTTCTTCAGTCCTCTTGACTTTTTCTTCTCTCCTAAAGTCTTAGACATCTGTGAGTTTGTGGAGTTAAAAACACCAATAGAAACGCGGGGGGGGGCAGCATCATTCATGGTTTCTTTAGCAGTTCAGCAATTAGGAGATGCAGTCAGATCCATCAGATCTGGCTGCACTCGGTCATAGTTGGGGGGGGTCTTTGTGATGGGGGTGGGGTGGGGGGGCATTGTGAAGCACAGCTCTATCTTTGGGATCGCTTAATAAGAAGCACTTTTGTGTTGCACATTCATATTCCTTCCAGAGCAGCGAGGTGGCGGTGGCGGCGGCGGCGGTGGTGGTGCATCTGTTCACGGACGCCGCTGATAACAAACATCGGCTCTTTGTGATACAAATAAAAGTCGTCATCTTTCATGCGGAACAGATGTTACCGTGGAAACAGGGAGCAGAATGAGCAGCAAACATTGCATGAATGAGCTGCTGCACAAAAACAATCTGATGTTCTTCTCCAGCCCTGGGGGGGGGGGGAGGCTCAGATCTTTTTCTCTTTGCAGGTAAAGTCCAGAAAACTAAGTGAAAGAAAAGATCAGGTTGATCTAAAAGACAGTGCTGAGCTTTACGATGAGACATAACTGTGTCCGTGGACGCCCCCCCCCCGTCAGGCCTGCATTCCAGGTATGAAGGAGGTCATTGTGGCGCCGGCAGGAACTGACTTCCTGTCGGTTCTGGCTCTGAATGAATCATGAAATGTGATTACAGCCGTGATTAATCTGCTCTTTCAGCATCAGTTCCCGTGTTTGGAGCGTGTTAGCGGTGTGCTGTAAACACGCCGTGTTCACACGCTTTCAGAGGCCACAACTCATCGTATGTTAATGGGATCATGCTGCGGCGGCGGCGGAAGCAGCAGTAAATCCCCTCCAACAGCTACAGGAAACTGCTGCAGTCAGTCAGGAGGGGGGGCCTGAGGGTTTGAGTAATCCAATGATGTAGGGGGGGGGGGGGTTCCTACAGTTTGTATATAAAGACACTTCATCCATCCATTTTCAGAACGCTGAGTCTCTTTCAGGTTGCTGGAGCCTATCCCAGCTGCTGTTGGGTGAAGGCGGGGTTTGTTGCAGGGCTTCATATTTAATGGTTGAGGATTTTTAGTTTAAAACTTTCTGCAGCTTCTGGGATCAGAAACGAAGACCTAAACACAAAACTTGGTTGTCATTCTGCTGAATTGTTATGAATCTATAAACCCAGTTTCCATTGGAGCCGTTGGCGGCAGCAGGAAGTCTTACTTGATGTAGGTGTTGGCGTTTCCCTCTGGGAACACGTACGGGTGCTTCTTCCTGAAGACGTGACCCACCCTGCTGCAGGGCAGGATCTCCAGGCTGCCGCCGCACTGCCACACCCGGAAAGAGATCTCTGCAGGGAAACATCCATATAGGTAGGCTGCACTACCCACAATGCATCTGATAAACGGGTTAATCACACCAACATTTGTCACGTTTGTCTTTGAAGAAGGTCCAATAATGCCGTCCCAGAGTGGGAGGAGTCAATGCAAAGGATTTACAATGGCTCTATGATCCACCAAGCTGCAGCTGTTTTACATTCAGGTTCCGTTTGTTTCAAGGATAAAACAGAGAAACGCCTGCAGTCGCTGCAGGAAGTTAGATCCAGGGAGGAAGAAGGCAATCCTTCGTCTCAGGAATGTCTTTATGATGAAAGTCTGAAAAAATCCACCAAACATCATTCAAATGTTGACTTCATGAGCCGCAAATTCAGATTTTTGGACTGAAGTCTGGAATAGAAACTTGACCTCTGACTTCCTGAAACAGCGCTGAAAGGAGCCGCTAAAGCTCTGTGAGGATGAGGAAGAAACAGCAAAGAACAGAGGAACAGGAGGAAGAGGGCAGGAGCAGAGAGAGAAACTGGAGGTGTCAGTGAAGGCAGCACTGGGGAGGACAGTGTGAAGATGCTACACCTGTGTTTTATAGTTCATAGAACAGTTCCTCTCAGTCGTCTGCTGCGAATCCAAAGCAAACAGAACCTACTGATTCATGTGTGCATGCCTGTTTCCTGCATCATCATGTAGTATGAGACGCTGAGGAACTCTCATGGACTACAAAGCTCTGGAGATGAAGGTCCAGCCCAGAAACCTTCCAGTAGTAGGAAAAGGCAGCAGAAACTCAGAACTTCGTTCCTGTCAGGAGCTGGAACGCATCATTTCTGCTGCTCTGTTCTAGCTGTTCTCCAGCTCAACATGCAGTGGCGGCAGTCCAACACTAGAGGGCAGAAGAACTCCACGTCTGCATGGAGGAACAGAGATGGAAGGGTCTTCAGTTCTAATTCTGAAATAGATGACCTGATCTGCCTTGGAACGGGAGGTACATGAGGAAGATGAGGAAGATGAGTGACAGCTTTGTCTTCAGGACAAGAGAAGGAACGGGAGGTTCTCCAGACTCTGTGGAACAGCCTGTAGCTTCACTGCAAGTCCAAATGGAGATGATGACGGCAGCAGAAAAAATAAGAATTCAAGCTCCGAACCAAACATTTAGAACCAGCCGTCTGCACGGATTCCTGCAGAACCGCATTCAGAACCTCAGAACAAACTCCCAGTTCAGACGGGAACAGAGTTCAGTTTCCCCAGAGGAACAAAACTCCAACTTCACAGAGGGTCGCTTCCAGAACGGAGCAGGAAGTGACGATGACGATGAAGACGAGGATGAAGACGAGAAAGGAGATGAAGACGAAGACGAAGACGAGAAAGGAGATGAAGACGAGGATGAAGACGAGGAAGGAGATGAAGACGAGGATGAAGACGAGGAAGGAGATGAAGACGAAGACGAGAAAGGAGATGAAGACGAGGATGAAGACGAGGAAGGAGATGAAGACGAAGATAGAAGCACAAAGCAGCAAACAGAAAAAAGAACAAGAGAACTCAGCAAGATGAGGAGATACGACCAAAGAGGCATGATGTGCACGTGTGTGTGCAGTATGCACGCACGTACATGCACATTTACACACATGGGTACTGTGAGCACACACACAATTTTTGTGTCCATGGTAAACTTCATCCCCAGAAGTCTGTGTGTGTCACCAGAATACAGGACAAACACACAGACACACACATCCACACACACACACACACACACATCCACACACACACACACACATCCACACACACATCCACACACACACACACATCCACACACACACACACACATCCACACACACACACACACACCCCCACACACACATACTTCATCTGTACTCACCAAAGTTCTCCCCCCCCCAGATGTCCATGGCAGCATCGTATTTGCCCAGGTGATTGAACCAGGGCCTGTCAATCACAAAGATGCCTCCAGCGATGATGGGGGTCCTGTCAGACAGAAGGAAGGGACGGTGTCAGTGACTCCACCCCCCCAGAGGGTTCGGCTTCGATCAGAATCAGGAGGGATTTCTGCCAAGACCTGCGGACCGTCTGCAGGATCTCCCACCAGACAGTGATGGGGACAGGGTCATGCCCCTCCCCCTCAGAACATCGTCCCCTCGGGGAAGGAGAGCCTTTGCTCTGAATTCTTTACGGTCATTTCTAAGAAAATCTTAAATTCAATGAAGCGTTTTGACTTAAACATTTCCTGCATTCAACCGTTTTCTTGGAGCACCAGGTTCAGGTCTGGAATTTGAAAACTTTCAGGATTTGTGATATTTTTCCGTCTCCCTCCAGACGGAGTCAGGTCTGCTCTCAGGGTCTCCTAAAGTCTGTGGTCTGGTCCTCTTTAGAATTTCAGCAGAGGTCACTGCATCAGCAGTAGGGCGACTGTGGGCGTGGCTTGTCACTGCATCAGCAGTAGGGCGACTGTGGGGGGGGCTTGTCACTGCATCAGCAGTAGGGCGACTGTGGGCGTGGCTTGTCACTGCATCAGCAGTAGGGTGACTGTGGGCGTGGTTTGTCACTGCATCAGCAGTAGGGCGACTGTGGGCGGGGCTTGTCACTGCATCAGCAGTAGGGCGACTGTGGGCGGGGCTTGTCACTGCAGCAGCAATAGGGCGACTGTGGGCGGGGCTTGTCACTGCATCAGCAGTAGGGCGACTGTGGGCGGGGCTTTGTCACTGAATCAGCAGTAGGGCGACTGTGGGCTGGGCTTGGTCACTGCATCAGCAGTTTAGGGCGACTGTGGGTGGGGCTTGTCACTGCATTCAGCAGGTAGGGAGGACTGTGGGCTGGGCTTGTCACTGACACTCAGCAGTAGGGTGGTGACTGTGGGCGGGGTCTGTCATGATCAGCAGTTAGGGCGACTGTGGGGCTTTGTCACTGCATCAGCAGGGATTGATTGTGGCGCGAGCTTGTCACTGCATCAGAGTAGGGCGACTGTGGGCGGGCTTGTCACGCATCAGTAGTAGTGCGAACTGTGGGCGTGGGCTTGTCACTGCATCCAGCTAGTAGGGCAACTGTGGGCGGGGCTTGTCACTGCATCAGCAGTAGGGTGACTGTGGGCGGGGCTTGTCACTGCATCAGCAGTAGGGTGACTGTGGGCGGGGCTTAGACTGGTTCAGCCTCCCTGTCCAAGAGATCCTGTTTCTCTGGTTTTTCTCAGTTTTATGTTCAAGCTGGGTTCTGAAGCTCCATCTGGATGAAGCTTCATGAAGCCTCAGGAGGAGAGAGGAGTGTCCTCATCTCTGCATCCCAGACGGTCAGAGACCAAATGTCCAGAGGAGTCCTGGAAGGTTCCGGGTCTTGGAGACCTGTTGGAGGCCCTGGAAGACCGTCTGGAAGCATTTGGGGTTGGAGAAGACGCTGAAGGACGTTCAGGCTGAGACGTTCACAGCTTATGAAGACCTCAGAGAGCAGACCTGAGTGTCAGAGAGGACGCATCATTCAGGTGAGACCCCCGTTCAGGCGCGGCGTCCTTCAGGACGAGCAGCAGGTTCGAGGCGGTTCCTCCTGATCTGCAGCGTTTGCACGCGTGCGGGTTACTTGATGGGCTGGGTCGGGTCGGTCCGGCGAGACCTCTGCTCGGGCGACAGCTGCTCCCACTTGAAGTGCAGACTCCAGTCGAACCCTGAGGCACAAACACAGGCGGCTTCAGGTTCTCCTGAACGTTCCGGAGGAAGTTCTCCAAGGTTCAGAGGTCACGCGAGGGCGCAGCCAACGGGGCGTCCGCACCTCCACGCAGGTCAGCAGACGCCGCAACGTAAGCGAAGGTGTCCATGTTGATGATGTCGATGATGGGGCTGACGACACGGGTCTGGTCCTGCACACAACCACACACACATTTAACACACACACACATTTAACACACACACACAGATTTAACACACATAAACACACACATAAACAGACACACACAAACACACACACATAAACACACATAAACACTCACACATAAACACACATAAACACACACACATAAACACACATAAACACTCACACATAAACACACATAAACACATAAACACACACACATAAACACACACATAAACACACACACATTTAACACACATGAACACACACACATTCAACACAACAAACACACACACACATAAACACACACACATTTAACACACACACACATTCAACACACATAAACACACATAAACACACACACGTTTAACACACACACACATTCAACACACATAAACACACACACATTCAACACAACAAACACACACATACATAAACACACACACACACATAAACAGACACACACATAAACACACACACATTTAACACACACACACACACATTCAACACAATAAACACTCACATAAACACACACACATAAACAGACACACATAAACACACAATCACATCACACACGGACAGCCTTGATTTCCTGTCGGCACTGCATTTCTAGAGCAGGTGGTTCAGTTCTGGACCATTAGCTGCTGGGTCAGAGCGGGCAGGGGGGGGGGGGGGCAGGACAATTACCGACCGCACAGCTGCCCTGAGGGTAATGGGGGGGGGGTTACTGCTCCAAATCTGCATCCGTTGTTCTGTAGCTGTTCCCTGGTCCGGGTCACTCATTAAAAGATATGGAGTGACCCGGACCCAAACGACCCTTAACGGTCACCGGTGAGAGGGGAGGGGGTCGGAGCCCCCGACCCGAAGGGTCAGAGCCTCGAGTCTGAAGAGGCTTCAGATCAGTGACGGAACATGAAAAAACTCAGCAGGAACACGGATGCAGCTTCTGATCTGATACCGGAACCAGGTTCAACGGGCTGCAGGGGAGGAAGAAGATGGGGCAAGATGAAGAAAAAAGACCCAAAGAAGGGGAATTGGGGGGGGCATGGACAACTGGGAAACTGATCCTAGAAGAAGGAGGGAGCTAGCAAAGGGGGCGGAGTTTACAAGAAGATAAAAAGGCAAAAATCCATCTGATCCTTTTACTGTTGATGGGGGCGGGGTTAGAAATAAAAAATTCATAATAAAGAAGACGTCACTGTTAGACTGAGCTGTACCTGTTTGACCCTCTGCAGGAGGGGGGGCAACCAGTCCTTGTTCACCTCACAGTGGCTGTCCAGGAAGGTCAGGACTCTGGCCCTCGCAGCATCGGCCCCCCGCACTCTGGACCGGATCAGACCTGTGACCAAACACGGGTCAGTACTCAAAGCGGTTCTGATCTTCTGCCACATTTACACAGGAAGCTACGAAAATGTTATTAGTACAACGACAACAACCCCCCATCCACCCGTCTGTCCGTCCATTCATTCATCCAGGTTGCTGGGACAGCAGTCTGATTAATGATACAGGACCTGATTCTTTGGGTCTTGAACCAGAACTCTAACCATCGGTGAGTATTGGAACACAGATCGACCCGTAAATTTAGAGCTTTGTTTTCCGGCTCAGCTCTCTTCATTGAAACGGACACCACACTGATCTGTCTGTCAGTCTCCTGATCCTACCTTTGCTCATGAACATGACCCCAAGATACTTAAACTCCTCCCCCTAGCAGGGGCAGGAGCACTCCACCCCCCCAGAGAGGGTAAAATGACCTTTCTCAAGTCAAGAACCACAGCCTCAGACTAGCCGGGTCTGACTTGTCCTGGCCACAAACCGCCCAAATTCATGCAGGAGGTCCTGGTTCCATGAAGCCAACAGGCCAACATCATCAGCAAAGAGGAAATCCTGTGGTCCCCAAACCAGACCCCCTCCGGCCCCTGGCTGCGCCTAGAAATTCTGTCCATAAAGACTTGGAACAAAACTGGTGATAAAGGGCAGCCCTGCTGAGTCCAGCATGCACCGGGAACGACTTCCTGCTGGATATGAGGACATGTTTTCTGACTGCTGCTCGATCACAGATCTGGACGTTTGTGATGGCCAGCTCTGGTGACAGATCTCTGTTTCCATTGTTGATGCAAGAAAGGTGTAGGTTTCCTCCAGTGGTGGTCTTTGGTGTTCAGAAAGTCTGGTTTCTGCTCTGTGAGCTGAAAGCTCTGAAACACGTCTGAAGCGTGACGTTTGTGTTTTTAAGGAAACTCACTTTCATCTCCAGTTTACTGCAAGAAGAAACACACTTCAGTCCGTTCCTCTGACCAACAAAAACCATTCTAGTGGAGAAAAGGATCCTGTGAATGTTTTTAGAGTCGTCTCTGTAAACGGAGGAGAAGCTGCTGCTGTTAGCCGGGTGCCGTACCGACAGCCAGCCTCTTCCTCCTCAGCTTCATCGCTCCATCATCCGTCAGCGGAGGAGAAAATCGATGGCGGCCTTTTAGAGTCCGTCACACCCGGACTCCAGCGTCTGCTGCACACCAAAGCTTTTTAATCCAAATGACAGAAAAGAGGAAAGGGGGGGGTCCACAGCAGATCCATGTGCACAGAAATGAGTGTGCATGAGGGCGTGCACGTGTAAACGAGCCTTTCGGGGGGGTCTTCAGCCCGGACTCAATGGTTTAATCAATACTTGCTGACACGCGCAGCAACAAGGACGATGCATGCACAAGTGTGTGTGTGTGTGTGTGGGAGGGGGGGGCACGCATGCATGAGAGCAGCGTCCTGAGTGTGACGGGGGGGTCGGTGACTTTGTACAGGAGGCGCTGTGGGGCCGAGGCTCAGCCAATTAAAAATCCCATTTCATCCTCAATAAGGCTTTATTTTCTGGATGGATGCCCCCCCACACATGTATAAACGGTTAAAACACACACACATCCATTCACACACACACGCATGCACACACACACAGTCGTGAACAAAGATGGAGCTCCATCAGGGTTGGGATGGTTCCTCACATTCATCATCTAGAGAAGCTCACAGCTCCTGCAGGAGGAGGAGGAGGAGGAGGAGTACGCTCCAATGAAGAGACGATGTGCAGACCTTCAGAGCAGCACACGCTTCCAGAGCACTCGTGCATAAGCAAGCACACATGCACGCTCCCCCAAAGCTCCACCTGCTTCTCAGTGGAAAAGCAGTTGTAACCTTCATCAGGAGGGGCCCCTCCTCCTCACAGACCCCTTTTGCTCACTAACATCAGAGGTTTGGACGTGCTCAAATCCTGGACTTGACGGGTCATTTGGTTCATCTGTGTGGTCTTCTGCAGAAGCGGACTCTGTCAGGACAGATCCCTGCAGGGACACTCCAGTCTGTGGCGGTTGGTGGGCCCAGGTCAAAAGGTCACACACTCGTGTTCTTAAAAAAACACAGAATCAAACCAACAACCTCCTGAGGGTTCTCCGTCCTGCAGCAGCCTCACCTCATGGAGACAGAAATGCATGGCAGGGGTCGCTTCATAATTTGGATTGTTTAGCAGAGAAAGTTTTTGTTTGTTTTTTCCAAACAAAAACTGAACGTTTCTTTTGAATTTGAAAACTTTATTGACAAAACAAAGGGGGGTTCAGGAAGGGAACAGTGAAGAATCACTGCAGCTTTGGAATCTTTTCTGTTGAACGACCGGCTCTGGGTTCTGGAGCGCCTGGTTGCAGGTTGTCTGCTGAGTGTTTCTGAAAAGGCTTTGCTCAAAGACACCCTGACTTGGACTTCAGTCCTATGGAGGTTCAGGTTCCCCGTCCCCCCCTGATGACAGATCCTGGCAGAAGGGGACGCTCAAACAAACCTTCAGCTTACAGTTTGATGAAAACATGCAGAGATGTCTGAGGAGCCACCAGTTTTCCTCCTCCTCACCTTCTCTCTTCTTGTTGCGCAGACATTTGACTTTGGGCAGTTTGGTGAGAAGCTGGCCGTCTTTTTCTGGAAGAAACAGGAAACTGAAGCCTCAGACACAAACATCTAATGAAAACGTGTCTTTATTTACAAAAGTAATCTGATTAGGAAGGATAAAAACAAACTACGCAAACCATCAAAATGCATTTTTGATCAAAAAATGGAAATAAGGAAACGGTAAAAAGTCAGTTTGTGCACTTCAAATGAGTCAGTGCAGCTGCAGGTGATTGTGTGTGTGAGCGCGCACGTGCGCCGCCTCACCATCGTCGCTGTTATCGTCCACCAGAATGATCTCGTGAATGAGATGAACCGGAGTCCTGTTCAGAACGCTGCAGAGAAAAAGCAGAAAGGTTCAAGTTTGAAATGAGCATGTGCACGGACACACGTGCACGCCCCCCTCAGGTCTGTGAGTGTTAACCCGTCACCTATAGAAATGACTGACGCATCGCATTAGAAAACCATTTTGTCAAAGCTAAAGGTTGAAAGAAAAAAATGTAAAACAGAGAAATTCTGTTCTTTTCTACAACCTTGGAGGGGGTGGGGGTGTGAATAAGAGAGGGAAACACTAACCATGGTTTCATGGAAGGAGGAGAAGATGAAGAGGAGGATGAAGGAGAGTCAGGTAAGAAGCTTTAGAAAGAGGATTAAGAGGAAATGAAGTGGTGGAGAAAAACAAGAGGAGCAGCAAGAAAAAAGGACCTTTATAAACTACATTCAGTTGTCATGAGAGGATGCGCATAGATATGTGTCTGCAGACATGTATGCGCATAGATATGTGTCTGCAGACATGTATGCGCATAGATATGTGTCTGCAGACATGTATGCGCATAGATATGTGTCTGCAGACATGTATGCGCATAGATATGTGTCTGCAGACATGTATGCGCATAGATATGTGTCTGCAGACATGTATGCGCATAGATATGTGTCTGCAGACATGTATACGCATAGATATGTGTCTGCAGACATGTATGCGCATAGATATGTGTCTGCAGACATGTATGCGCATAGATATGTGTCTGCAGACATGTATGCGCATAGATATGTGTCTGCAGACATGTATGCGCATAGATATGTGTCTGCAGACATGTATGCGCATAGATATGTGTCTGCAGACATGTATGCGCATAGATATGTGTCTGCAGACATGTATGCGAATATCTCTTTCTTTGGCATACACTTGATGTTTTGTTAAAATAAAAAGCCTTGTCTAATCCAAACAGGAAGAACGGTCAACCTCTGATTGGAAGTTTGCAGGTTTGATTCCCACCTTACCCGCCCATATGTCTAAGTGTCCTTGGTCAAGGCTCTGAACCCCACCTTGCCTCTGGTGGTTACAGGTTGGCAGTGTGTGAATGGGTCTGTGGCTAGAGTAGAAGAGCGCTGTATGAGTAAACGCCATGTACCTTTTCATGTAAACGTTTCTGAAGTATCTGCGACCCGGTCCCGGATAAGCGGAGGAAGATGGATGGTTTCTGACATTTTTTCTGATTTTTGTTTGTTTTGTTCTAATCAAAAATAGCCATAAATGTTCTCCGTCTGAACCCTGCAGATGATGTTACTGACATCACTTAAACATAAACCTTTCCTTTTCTGTCTGTAAACGTTTGGTGATGGGGGAGGAGTGGAGAGAACCTGAACCTCTGGACTAAATGTAGAGGAGAGTGATGGATGCTTTCGTTTTGGGGGGGTTTGGAATAAAAAAGTTGGAATAATGAAGAAGAGTCAGTGTGTGTGGGGGGGCAGGTTGGTAAGGGAGACAAATAACCCTGATTGTAACTCCATGTCTCTTGGGGCCGGGGAAGGGGGGGTGGAGTGCTGAGGAGATTGATGAACAGATTTATGGATGAGACAGAGGGGGGGCCTAGTGGGGTATTGGGGGGGCAGGTGGATGTGTAAGGAGAGGAGAATTTTATCATCTTCGTCATCTTAACTTTAGGGCCATAATTCCAAAACAAACGTCTCCGTCTTTACATTCAAAACATCTTTCTTGATCAAGATGGATCAAAAATCCTGACTGATCAGATTCTGACCCAAGGGTGGTCAACAGGTGAGGTGTTGTAGACCTTCAGGTGAGCCACAGGCCCCTCCTTCCAGTCCAGCATCGACTCAAACAGCTGCGACTTTCCTACTTTTTTCCTTTCTTTTCTCTCAGTTTACAGTTTTATAACTTTTCACTGATGAGCCTACGAGGGGGCGGGGCTTTAAGCTCATTGGCTACCTAGGCCTGACTCCCATTGGGTGAAGGAGGTTCTGTTGATCTCCGCTCCAAAACAGTGTTTGGTCATGGTTGCAGCGTCCCAGTGTCCCGTTTGTAACATCAGTTCCATATTGGGGGCGTTCAGAAAGCCTCCATGGGGGGCAGGCAGCGTCTTTGCGGGTCTCTGATTGTTTGGTCGCTGCTCACAACTGATGGGGTTATTTACACCTGAGGGGTGGGGCTGTTGGAAGTGGGGGGGGGGTCCCTCCCTGGTAAATATGCGTGTGTGGGGGGAATCAGGGTGTTCTGCTCATTATTGAACATTAATCATCCTCAGAAAAGGTTTGCATGCCGTTCAGGTCCACTACAGCGTCAGCTTTGTTCAGACCCCCCCCCCCATGTGCCTTTCTTCATAACTGCAAATCATTGCTAAAAGAAGCAAAACCGGAACTTTAGCCTGGGGGGGGGGGGTTAATTAGTAAACCTGCTGATGGAGCAGAAACTATCCAGTGGGTCTCCCACTGACAGCTGACTGATGGGGGGGGGGTCAGAAAGTGATGAGCTGGTGCTGCTCCGCAGTAAAAGCAGGAATGCTGATGAACTTGGATCCAAAGATCAGGAACATCCAACCCCCACCCCCAACACACACACACGCACCCCCCCATTCATTCATGGTCCGAAGGGGGGGGGGGGGGCTGACCAGCAAGAATGGAGGAGTTCTTAGTGCATCAGCACTGCGGGGGGGGGGGGGGGGGGGTGTTCATGGGTGATTGATGTTCTGACACTTTGTGGCGTCCTGAACGTTTGTACTGATGACCCCCCCCCAGGAAGAGGCTATCAGAAGGGATTTCACAGAGTTGGTGGCATTATTTGGGCGGTTTTTGTGCGTAAACTCAATTAGTGTGACATCTCTCTTGGGGGGTTGGGGGGTCAGGACCTGTTCTGTCAGGTAAACAGGAAGCTCCTCTTCATATTTTCATGAGGATGAAGAGCTGCACGTTTCACAGACGTCTGCAGAGAAGAAGTGCTGACAGAATCAGACGCAGCCATCTTCAAGAACAGTGCACGGATGAATGCACGTGCACACAGGCAGCCAGACTGACTCCTAATTGGCTGAAAACAGTGAATCCAAGAGAAAGGCTGGGGGGGCAGCTGGTCCTGCTGACTGACCGACATAATGAGCTGAAGGAGCACAAACACCAGCAGGAGTTGGTTCTGTTATGAACTTGTGTTTCTGTCAGCGCAGCGTTCAAGTAGACACATTAGTGCAGACACATTAGTGCAGACACGTTAGCGCAGCATTCACAAAGACACATTAAAGCAGACACGTTAGCGCAGACACTTTAGCGCAGACACATTAGCACAGACACGTTCACACAGACACATTCACGCCAACATGTTAGCACAGACACATTAGTGCGGACACGTTAGCGCAAACACGTTCATGCCGACATGTTAGAGCAGACATGTACACGCAGACACATTAGCGCAGACACATTAGCGCAGAGACGTTCATGCCAACACGTTAGCGCAGACATGTTAGCGCAGACATGTTAGCGCCGACACGTTGACGCCGACATGTTAGCGCAGACACGTTAGCACAGACACATTAATGCAGACACGTTAGCACAGACACGTTCACGCCGACATGTTAGCGCAGAGACGTTCACGCCGACATGTTAGCGCAGACACGTTAACGCAGGCACGTTGGCGCAGACACATTAGCACAGACATGTTCAGACAGACACATTCACGCCGACATGTTAGCACAGACATGTTAGAGCAGACATGTACACGCAGACACATTAGCGCAGACACATTAGCGCAGACACGTTCATGCCAACACGTTCACGCCGACATGTTAGAGCAGACATGTACACGCAGACACATTAGCGCAGACACATTAGCGCAGACACGTTCATGCCAACACGTTCACGCCGACATGTTAGTGCAGACATGTTAGCGCAGACATGTTAGCGCAGAGATGTTCACGCCGACATGTTAGCGCAGACACTTTAGCGCAGGCACGTTGGTGCAGACACATTAGTGCGGACACGATAGCGCAGACACGTTCACGCCATGTTAGCGCAGACATGTTAGCGTAGACATGTATACGCAGACACATTAGCGCGGACACGTTAGCGCAAAGACGCTCACGCCAACACGTTAGCGCAGACATGTACACTCAAACACGCTCATGCAGACACGTTCACGCCGACATGTTAGCACAGACACGTTAGCGCAGGCACGTTCAAGCAGACACATTAGTGCGGACACGTTAGTGCAAACACGTTCGTGCCGACATGTTAGCGCAGACATGTACACGCAGACACATTAGCGCAGACACATTAGCGCAGAGACGTTCATGCCAACACGTTAGCGAAGACACGTTAGCGCCGACACGTTAGCACAGGCACGTTAGCACAGACGTTCACGCAGACACATTAGTGCAGACACGTTGGCGCAGACACGTTCACGCCGACATGTTATTGCAGACACGTTAGCGCAGACATGTCAGCGCAGACATGTCAGCGCAGACATGTACACGCAGACATGTTAGCGCAGACACATTTCACACAACGACTGAAAACTCAGAGTCCAGGCAGAACTGGGGTGGGGTGTCTCACCTCCTGATGGTGCGCAGCAGCGTGGACCGGGCCTCGTTGTGAAAGGTGATGATGATGGAGGTGGAAGGAAGATCGGAGTCATACTGGAGAGCTGTGCACCTGCAGGAGGACAAGTCAGCATGAAGGAAACCAAAAAGAGCAGAACCGCAGCCATCAGAGTCTAAATGAACCCAAATAAACGCTTCATTTGGCTTCATTTGCTTCATTTGCTTCATTTGCTTTGATCCTAGCTCTGCCTTAGAAGACCCTCAGCAACATCTGCAATTCATTACAAAACATAAAAAACTTTTTTTTATTATTTCCTGATCTTGTTTAGCTTGTTGTAAATTTAGTGTGCACAGTGGTGTAGCGGTCAGCCCTCTGGCTTCCATGTGAAGCAGAGACTAAGGTCTGATGTTCAGATCCAGACAAGCTAGTTTCTGCACCACTCCAGGAAGAACCTGCTGCAGAACTGGGTCGGTCCTCCCGTCCACAGATGGACAAAGACGCTTATCATCAAACTAAGATGCGCCAAGCTCAAAGCCAGCAGCACCCAGTGATGAGGGTCCACACGTGCACGCCCCCCACGTGCATGCCTCTCTGCTTTAGGCAGCCAACCTGTCAAAAAACGTGTTTGTGCTGCAACATACTAATGTCTACAGATGTACCCTCCAGATACTGTCAGAGCGGCTGACAGGTATGCGTGTGCACGTGCACGCTCCTGCAGCCTCTTGTTAGCATCTCTGTCCGTGTTCTGCTCAGCTGACCCCTCTGCTAACCGGATCCACAAACCAGATCCTGCAGATCCAAATGTGAATCTGACTGAAGCTCTACAGCTTGAAGCTCTGGCGTGGTTCTCACTGTGGTGTGTCCCTCATGGCGTATTGAGTCGGTTAAAACAGAATTGTGCTGCGGTGGATGAAGATCATCATCATCCTCATTCCTGAAGCAGCATTGTTGCCTAAACACACCTCCTTTCAGCTCTTCATCTCCTCTGGCAGCAGGAGAACCGTTCTTCACCTAAGCAGCACCTGAATCCTCCATTCAGGACTACAGCCCCCCTCTCCTGAGCAGTCGATGGTACTGCCCCCCCCATGGCGGTTTCACAGGGCTGATGCCAGCAGAGAAATGGCTGAGCTGCTTTGAGTCCTCGTAAGAGCGCCCCCTGTGGGGCAGACACTCCTGTTTGCAGGAGTTTTCTGCTTATGGACTCAGCAGCGCAGAGTCTCTGACAGCCTTTCAGTTCAGGAGGTTCTGTGTTTCTGTGGCTGCTAACTGTGTGCACGTGACTACGCATGTGTGTGTGCATGGGTGTGTTTGTGTGTGCATGTGTGTGTTTGTGTGTATGTGTGCATGTGTGTGTGTCTGAGGAAGACGGTGCAGACGGTGAAATGACCCGCTGCACAATAGGAGCTGTTTCATTCTGGATAATTATCTGGAGACATCAGACTGCTGTGTGGGATCTGCTCCTTCTGGGGGTGGGGGGTGAGGGGGGTGCTCGTTAGCTGCTTCTTTTCCACGTCGTTATGCACTGAGCTCCTTTGAAGAAACGGCGGATGGAGAGCAGGCCGAGTGGGAATGTGACAGAAGAAAGGAGGGATGCTGATGGGAAAGAAGGGAAGCTTTAGACCGTGTTTGTTTTCTGGACATGATTCCATAGAAAACAACCGGATACTAAATTCCAGCTTTAAAACCAGATATTTTATGATGGAAAAAAGGAATACTGAGTCGAAAAAAGAGTAGGGTGATGAAGAGAAAGTTCCTGCTCCAGAGATCCTCTTAACAGTTCTCTGCAGGTTTACACAGAACCCCCCCACCACCACCACCACCCACATTTATAATAGCTGAGGTTATAAAACTGCAGAGGAATCAACCATTTCAGTCTGAGAACATTCAAAGGACGCAGAAAAACAGAAAAGAATCAGTGAGCGATGGAAGAACGTCGTCTGCAGGAGGAACAGAAGCTTTTATTTTGGAGAAACTATTGCATCCTGTCTTTTACTTTGGAATCTGCATCAGCAATAGTTTCATGACGTTCTACCACGCCTCCAATAACCCTAACCCCTAACCCTAACCCTCCAATAAATGTCTGGAGGCAGAGAAAAAATAACGAGTCGTTTCTGCACCTGAGGTTCTCATCATCAATCAAACATGCATGTTGTTGTGGGAGGTTCCCCTGCAGTGGGAGGTTCCTCTACAGTGGGAGGTTCCTCTACAGGGGGAGGTTCCCCTACAGTGGGAGGTTCCTCTACAGTGGGAGGTTCCTCTACAGTGGGAGGTTCCTCTACAGGGGGAGGTTCCTCTACAGGGGGAGGTTCCTCTACAGTGGGAGGTTCCTCTACAGGGGGAGGTTCCCCTACAGTGGGAGGTTCCTCTACAGTGGGAGGTTCCTCTACAGGGGGAGGTTCCCCTACAGTGGGAGGTTCCTCTACAGTGGGAGGTTCCCCTGCAGTGGGAGGTTCCTCTACAGTGGGAGGTTCCTCTACAGGGGGAGGTTCCCCTACAGTGGGAGGTTCCTCTACAGTGGGAGGTTCCTCTACAGGGGGAGGTTCCTCTACAGTGGGAGGTTCCTCTACAGGAGGAGGTTCCTCTACAGTGGGAGGTTCCCCCTGCAGTGGGAGGTTCCTCTGCTGTGGGAGGTTCCTCTACAGTGGGACGTTTCTCTACAGGGGGAGGTTCCCCTACAGTGGGAGGTTCCTCTACAGTGGGAGGTTCCCCTACAGTGGGAGGTTCCTCTGCTGTGGGAGGTTCCTCTGCTGTGAGAGGTTCCTCTACAGTAGGAGGTTCCTCTACAGTGGGAGGTCCCTCCACAGTGGGAGGTTCCCCTACAGGGGGAGGTTCTCCTACAGTGGGAGGTTCCTCTACAGGGGGAGGTTCCCCTACAGTGGGAGGTTCCTCTACAGTGGGAGGTTCCCCTGCAGTGGGAGGTTCCTCTACAGTGGGAGGTTCCTCTACAGGGGGAGGTTCCCCTACAGTGGGAGGTTCCTCTACAGTGGGAGGTTCCTCTACAGGGGGAGGTTCCTCTACAGTGGGAGGTTCCTCTACAGGAGGAGGTTCCTCTACAGTAGGAGGTTCCTCTACAGTGGGAGGTTCCCCCTGCAGTGGGAGGTTCCTCTGCTGTGGGAGGTTCCTCTACAGTGGGACGTTTCTCTACAGGGGGAGGTTCCCCTACAGTGGGAGGTTCCTCTACAGTGGGAGGTTCCCCTACAGTGGGAGGTTCCTCTGCTGTGGGAGGTTCCTCTGCTGTGAGAGGTTCCTCTACAGTAGGAGGTTCCTCTACAGTGGGAGGTCCCTCCACAGTGGGAGGTTCCCCTTCAGTGGGAGGTTCCTCTGCTGTGGGAGGTTCCTCTGCTGTGAGAGGTTCCTCTACAGTGGGAGGTTCCCCTACAGGGGGAGGTTCTCCTACATTGGGAAGTTCCTCTGCTGTGGGAGGTTCCTCTGCTGTGAGAGGTTCCTCTACAGTGGGAGGTTCCCCTACAGGGGGAGGTTCTCCTACAGTGGGAGGTTCCTCTACAGGGGGAGGTTCCCCTACAGTGGGAGGTTCCTCTACAGTGGGAGGTTCCCCTACAGTGGGAGGTTCCTCTGCTGTGGGAGGTTCCTCTGCTGTGAGAGGTTCCTCTACAGTAGGAGGTTCCTCTACAGTGGGAGGTCCCTCCACAGTGGGAGGTTCCTCTACAGTAGGAGGTTCCTCTGCTGTGGGAGGTTTCTCTGCTGTGAGAGGTTCCTCTACAGTGGGAGGTTCCCCTACAGGGGGAGGTTCTCCTACAGTGGGAGGTTCCTCTGCTGTGGGAGGTTCCTCTGCTGTGAGAGGTTCCTCTACAGTGGGAGGTTCCCCTACAGGGGGAGGTTCTCCTACAGTGGGAGGTTCCTCTACAGTGGGAGGTTCCCCTACAGTGGGAGGTTCCTCTACATTGGGAGGTTCCCCTACAGTGGGAGGTTCCTCTGCTGTGGGAGGTTCCTCTGCTGTGAGAGGTTCCTCTACAGTGGGAGGTTCCCCTACAGTGGAAGGTTCCTCTACAGTGGGAGGTTCCCCTACAGGGGGAGGTTCTCCTACAGTGGGAGGTTCCTCTACAGGGGGAGGTTCCCCTGCAGTGGGAGGTTCCTCAGCTGTGGGAGGTTCCTCTACAGTGGGAGGTTCCTCTGCTGTGGGAGGTTCCCCTGCAATGGGAGGTTCCTCTACAGTAGGAGGTTCCTCTACAGTGGGAGGTTCCTCTACAGTGGGAGGTTCCTCTGCTGTGGGAGGTTCCCCTGCAATGGGAGGTTCCTCTACAGTAGGAGGTTCCTCTACAGTGGGAGGTTCCCCTACAGGGGGAGGTTCTCCTACAGTGGGAGGTTCCTCTGCTGTGGGAGGTTCCTCTGCTGTGAGAGGTTCCTCTACAGTGGGAGGTTCCCCTACAGGGGGAGGTTCTCCTACAGTGGGAGGTTCCTCTACAGGGGGAGGTTCCCCTACAGTGGGAGGTTCCTCTACATTGGGAGGTTCCCCTACAGTGGGAGGTTCCTCTGCTGTGGGAGGTTCCTCTGCTGTGAGAGGTTCCTCTACAGTGGGAGGTTCCCCTACAGTGGAAGGTTCCTCTACAGTGGGAGGTTCCCCTACAGGGGGAGGTTCTCCTACAGTGGGAGGTTCCTCTACAGGGGGAGGTTCCCCTGCAGTGGGAGGTTCCTCAGCTGTGGGAGGTTCCTCTACAGTGGGAGGTTCCTTTGCTGTGGGAGGTTCCCCTGCAATGCGAGGTTCCCCTACAGTGGGAGGTTCCCCTGCAATGGGAGGTTCCTCTACAGTGGGAGGTTCCCCTGCAATGGGAGGTTCCTCTACAGTAGGAGGTTCCTCTACAGTGGGAGGTTCCTCTACAGTGGGAGGTTCCTCTGCTGTGGGAGGTTCCCCTGCAATGGGAGGTTCCTCTACAGTAGGAGGTTCCTCTACAGTGGGAGGTTCCCCTACAGTGGGAAGTTCCTTCTCCAGTAGGGGTGTCACGATTCTCCAAATCCTCGATTCGATTGCATTTTCGATTCTAAGGTCACGGTTCGATTCGATTCTCGATTTTTACATTTATTCTTTTTTAAAGCACAAATTGTCATTTTTCAAACTAGACTTTAATACAAAATAATATCTGACCTTTGTATGCTATGTTCCACACTACATGCTCAAATTTAAAACTTTTATTAACAACATAATGTAACAATAACTTATATCTTTAGTCAATTGAAAACTTCAAATAAACTGCCGTCCAGTTTCTCTTTAGTAAGTGCAGACGTCTTTACAAAAGATGACATTCAAGTTCACAACAAAACAAACAGGAACAAGAAAACAGACATGTTCATAGTCTCTGAACAATTAAGTGTCTTAAACTATTTGATGCAGAGAAAAAGAATTTAATCAATAAATAATATTAAATGTAAATTTATCTGAAACTTTAACACAGCAGCACCAATATATTTAACGTTTTAAGTCTGAAGAAATAGATAAAAACATTGTTCTGATTTGGTTTCTAGATGATGATTGTTTATTCATGATGTCATAAAGTGCAGCTGTTTTCCTGCATTACTGCTGTCTTTATGTTAAATACTGACACCAACTAAACAGGCAGACAAAGAAGATGGAAAATAAAGACACGTCACCAAAATGTCTACAATAGTTCATACAGAATGACATTTAGTATGAGCTGAGGAATCTAAAGGCAGTGATGATCCTGATCTGGGCAGCTCTCTGAGCCCCCCCCCTCCCCTTTCATTCTCTCTCACACGGGAGCCGTGTGTGACAGGAGACAGGAGCGCCACCTGCAGGGACGGAGGTTTACTGTGTCAGGCTGTTAAAAACTCTGTGATTAACAGATAATAAGAAACAAACAGTGGATCAGATTTTCACCAAGCACTGTCACCACAGACCCCCGTTAAATTTGCGCACCTTTGCCGCTGCTACTACACGCGCCCCCCCCGGCATCGCATCTGGGCGTGCCCCACTATTTGAGAAGCACTGGTTTAACAGAAAAATAAATAAATCTATGTTTTTGTGGTGCCTGTGGAGATGCTCTGCCATGTTAGTCGTGCTGCCAGTGAGAGAATATGGTACACGCACACAGAACAGCTTGGAAACAGTTGTTTTTTTTCCCGACAACGCGAACGTTGTCAACATAACTCACTGGAAATCCAAAATACTTCCACACCAGCGACTTCAGTGAAAGAGGGGATTGGAGTTCTGATGATGGGTCTACTGCAGTCACCATGCTATCTTTTGAGCGGCTGTTAGAGGAGGTTGACTCGCAGCACTTGAACACGAGTGTTTTTTTCCGCTTGGCAAGTAACCGGACGCAACATGGGGGCGTGGCCGCATGATGGACGATTCCATTTTTTAATTCAAAGTTCGAGACTGTGACTTAATTTCGATCGATTTCGATTTAAAATCGAAATCGTGACACCCCTATTCTCCAGTGGGAGGTTCCTCTACAGTGGGAGGTTCCATTGCTGTGGGAGGTTCCCCTGCAGTGGGAGGTTCCCCTGCAGTGGGAGGTTCCCCTACAGTGGGAGGTTCCTCTACAGTGGGAGGTTCCTCTACAGTGGGAGGTTCCCCTGCTGTGGGAGGTTCCCCTGCAGTGGGAGGTTCCCCTACAGTGGGAGGTTCCCCTACAGTGGGAGGTTCCTCTGCTGTGGGAGGTTCCTCTGCTGTGAGAGGTTCCTCTACAGTAGGAGGTTCCTCTACAGTGGGAGGTCCCTCCACAGTGGGAGGTTCCTCTACAGTAGGAGGTTCCTCTACAGGGGGAGGTTCCCCTACAGTGGGAGGTTCCTCTACAGTGGGAGGTTCCCCTACAGGGGGAGGTTCTCCTACAGTGGGAGGTTCCTCTGCTGTGGGAGGTTCCTCTGCTGTGAGAGGTTCCTCTACAGTGGGAGGTTCCCCTACAGGGGGAGGTTCTCCTACAGTGGGAGGTTCCTCTACAGGGGGAGGTTCCCCTACAGTGGGAGGTTCCTCTACATTGGGAGGTTCCCCTACAGTGGGAGGTTCCTCTGCTGTGGGAGGTTCCTCTGCTGTGAGAGGTTCCTCTACAGTGGGAGGTTCCCCTACAGTGGAAGGTTCCTCTACAGTGGGAGGTTCCCCTACAGGGGGAGGTTCTCCTACAGTGGGAGGTTCCTCTACAGGGGGAGGTTCCCCTGCAGTGGGAGGTTCCTCAGCTGTGGGAGGTTCCTCTACAGTGGGAGGTTCCTCTGCTGTGGGAGGTTCCCCTGCAATGGGAGGTTCCCCTACAGTGGGAGGTTCCCCTGCAATGGGAGGTTCCTCTACAGTGGGAGGTTCCCCTGCAATGGGAGGTTCCTCTACAGTAGGAGGTTCCTCTACAGTGGGAGGTTCCTCTACAGTGGGAGGTTCCTCTGCTGTGAGAGGTTCCCCTGCAATGGGAGGTTCCTCTACAGTAGGAGGTTCCTCTACAGTGGGAGGTTCCCCTACAGGGGGAGGTTCTCCTACAGTGGGAGGTTCCTCTGCTGTGGGAGGTTCCTCTGCTGTGAGAGGTTCCTCTACAGTGGGAGGTTCCCCTACAGGGGGAGGTTCTCCTACAGTGGGAGGTTCCTCTACAGGGGGAGGTTCCCCTACAGTGGGAGGTTCCTCTACATTGGGAGGTTCCCCTACAGTGGGAGGTTCCTCTGCTGTGGGAGGTTCCTCTGCTGTGAGAGGTTCCTCTACAGTGGGAGGTTCCCCTACAGTGGAAGGTTCCTCTACAGTGGGAGGTTCCCCTACAGGGGGAGGTTCTCCTACAGTGGGAGGTTCCTCTACAGGGGGAGGTTCCCCTGCAGTGGGAGGTTCCTCAGCTGTGGGAGGTTCCTCTACAGTGGGAGGTTCCTTTGCTGTGGGAGGTTCCCCTGCAATGCGAGGTTCCCCTACAGTGGGAGGTTCCCCTGCAATGGGAGGTTCCTCTACAGTGGGAGGTTCCCCTGCAATGGGAGGTTCCTCTACAGTAGGAGGTTCCTCTACAGTGGGAGGTTCCTCTACAGTGGGAGGTTCCTCTGCTGTGGGAGGTTCCCCTGCAATGGGAGGTTCCTCTACAGTAGGAGGTTCCTCTACAGTGGGAGGTTCCCCTACAGTGGGAAGTTCCTTCTCCAGTAGGGGTGTCACGATTCTCCAAATCCTCGATTCGATTGCATTTTCGATTCTAAGGTCACGGTTCGATTCGATTCTCGATTTTTACATTTATTCTTTTTTAAAGCACAAATTGTCATTTTTCAAACTAGACTTTAATACAAAATAATATCTGACCTTTGTATGCTATGTTCCACACTACATGCTCAAATTTAAAACTTTTATTAACAACATAATGTAACAATAACTTATATCTTTAGTCAATTGAAAACTTCAAATAAACTGCCGTCCAGTTTCTCTTTAGTAAGTGCAGACGTCTTTACAAAAGATGACATTCAAGTTCACAACAAAACAAACAGGAACAAGAAAACAGACATGTTCATAGTCTCTGAACAATTAAGTGTCTTAAACTATTTGATGCAGAGAAAAAGAATTTAATCAATAAATAATATTAAATGTAAATTTATCTGAAACTTTAACACAGCAGCACCAATATATTTAACGTTTTAAGTCTGAAGAAATAGATAAAAACATTGTTCTGATTTGGTTTCTAGATGATGATTGTTTATTCATGATGTCATAAAGTGCAGCTGTTTTCCTGCATTACTGCTGTCTTTATGTTAAATACTGACACCAACTAAACAGGCAGACAAAGAAGATGGAAAATAAAGACACGTCACCAAAATGTCTACAATAGTTCATACAGAATGACATTTAGTATGAGCTGAGGAATCTAAAGGCAGTGATGATCCTGATCTGGGCAGCTCTCTGAGCCCCCCCCCTCCCCTTTCATTCTCTCTCACACGGGAGCCGTGTGTGACAGGAGACAGGAGCGCCACCTGCAGGGACGGAGGTTTACTGTGTCAGGCTGTTAAAAACTCTGTGATTAACAGAGAATAAGAAACAAACAGTGGATCAGATTTTCACCAAGCACTGTCACCACAGACCCCCGTTAAATTTGCGCACCTTTGCCGCTGCTACTACACGCGCCCCCCCCGGCATCGCATCTGGGCGTGCCCCCACTATTTGAGAAGCACTGGTTTAACAGAAAAATAAATAAATCTATGTTTTTGTGGTGCCTGTGGAGATGCTCTGCCATGTTAGTCGTGCTGCCAGTGAGAGAATATGGTACACGCACACAGAACAGCTTGGAAACAGTTGTTTTTTTTCCCGACAACGCGAACGTTGTCAACATAACTCACTGGAAATCCAAAATACTTCCACACCAGCGACTTCAGTGAAAGAGGGGATTGGAGTTCTGATGATGGGTCTACTGCAGTCACCATGCTATCTTTTGAGCGGCTGTTAGAGGAGGTTGACTCGCAGCACTTGAACACGAGTGTTTTTTTCCGCTTGGCAAGTAACCGGACGCAACATGGGGGCGTGGCCGCATGATGGACGATTCCATTTTTTAATTCAAAGTTCGAGACTGTGACTTAATTTCGATCGATTTCGATTTAAAATCGAAATCGTGACACCCCTATTCTCCAGTGGGAGGTTCCTCTACAGTGGGAGGTTCCATTGCTGTGGGAGGTTCCCCTGCAGTGGGAGGTTCCCCTGCAGTGGGAGGTTCCCCTGCAGTGGGAGGTTCCCCTACAGTGGGAGGTTCCTCTACAGTGGGAGGTTCCTCTACAGTGGGAGGTTCCCCTGCTGTGGGAGGTTCCCCTGCAGTGGGAGGTTCCCCTATAGTGGGAGGTTGCTCTACAGTGGGAGGTTCCTCTACAGTGGGAGGTTCCTCTACAGTGGGAGGTTCCACTGCTGTTGGAAAGTTACCAGATATGATAAAAAAGTTCCTTTTTGTCAAAACTTTGATTTTTCTGATCATTTTTTAAAGCCAATTAAAATCACTAAGACGTCCTTGTATACATACCTTCCATATTTATGACTTAAAAGGAACAAACAATAAACAACAACAGGAAATAAATAAACAAAAACCGCCTCCATTAAAATGCTGAAACCATCGGATCAGCTCCTCGTGGCTTCATGCACAGATGTTCAGATGGCCAGAGAGCAGCAGGTCTCTGTGCTGCACGCGCATTCTCCATCGGAAACGCACGCTGTAAATATAAGAAGGAACACGTGCACAGACGTGCACGAACACACACCAGCAGCACTTTGTGTCTCAGCTGGATGATGAATGAAGCAATATTTCAGCTTAAAACAGCATCCCACCACAGCTGCAGGAACAGAGAAATCATTTACATTGCACACACACAGACGTGCACACACACACAGACGTGCACACACTCAGGTTTTCCTCATTTCTCTCCCTGCTGAATGAATCTGCATCGCTGTAGATTCACCTGCAGCAGCTCGTTTCTGCAGAAAACCTACAGGAATGCAGACAGATGTGAAGCCGTCCTGATGACTGATTTAGATACACAACAACCCACAACACTGTCATTATCTACACAAACACAACTGTTTGACCAGAGTATGTGTGTGTTTGTGCTTGTCCATGTGTGTTGTTCAGTCAAAGCAAACTCTTGTGGAAGCCTCAGCTGAGCCGCTCCTGCTGAGGAGATGTTCAGGAAAAAAACAAAATTAGAAAATTCCAGTGGGTTTGAAGTGGAGTAATTTATTCTGCTGGGAATCTGAAGCTCCTCTGACCCAGTTTGCTCCAAACTAACAGACCAGAAAGGAAGAATTCAGAAACAAGAGCAGCACCAGCTGCAGGTCATCTTCAGCAACATGCAAACTGGCTGAAATGTTGGAATCAGCTGCAACGAATACGACTCAGCCGCAGTTCACGGGTCTGCCTCTGAGGGCGCTGCAGTTCACGGATCCGCATCTGAATGCGCTGCAGTACACGGATCTGCCTCTGAGGGCGCTGCAGTACACGGATACGCCTCTGAGGGCGCTGCAGTTCACGGATCCGCATCTGAATGCGCTGCAGTACACGGATCTGCCTCTGAGGGCGCTGCAGTACACATGTCTGCCTCTGAGGGCGCTGCAGTACACGGATACGCCTCTGAGGGCGCTGCAGTTCACGGGTCTGCGTCTGAGGGCGCTGCAGTTCACGGATCCGCATCTGAATGCGCTGCAGTACACGGATCTGCCTCTGAGGGCGCTGCAGTACACAGGTCTGCCTCTGAGGGCGCTGCAGTACACAGGTCTGCCTCTGAGGGCAATGCAGTTCACGGATACGCCTCTGAGGGCGCTGCAGTTCACGGGTCTGCCTCTGAGGGCGCTGCAGTTCACGGGTCTGCCTCTGAGGGCGCTGCAGTACACAGGTCTGCCTCTGAGGGCGCTGCAGTACACAGGTCTGCCTCTGAGGGCAATGCAGTTCACGGATACGCCTCTGAGGGCGCTGCAGTTCACCGGTCTTCGTCTGAGGGCGCTGCAGTTCTAGGCAACATACTCAAGAGTCTTGAAATAAGGAGGATCGTGTTTGGACCTTCAGTGGTTTCCCAGGTGGTCCCGCTCAGAACCCCAGTTGCCCCCTCCTCTATCCAAACCAGTTCCTGACATGTCACAGATTTCTGCAGCGCCTCTCCTCTCTGAGCAGATGTGGGCATTCCTATCAGAGTGTGCACGTGATAGCAGCGTGCATGTACAGGTGCTGGTTCACACAGAACTGTTCCCATCGGTGGTGATTCAGGCCTCGTCTTGTGACGCCTGCAGGCCTCATCGCTTTCATCCTCACCCTCAAACCATCTCTGGAGGTGACGGGGGGGCGCTTTAATTAGCATCAGGGGCTGCCCGGGCCGTGGAGGTAATTAGCAGCTGTGCTGACAGTGATCTACACCTAACTGTGACCCAACAGAGAGAAGCCATTAAACGTTAATGATATGCTCCGCCTCTGACCCGAGTCTTTCTCTCCTTCAGGCTGAATTGGATCTGCATTTCCATTTCTGAACCAGCTGTGGTTCTAAATCTTCTTAAGTTACTAACAAACCCAGACTAGAACATCTGTGTCTTCCAGGGACCAAAGACAGAACCTCCTCTGAAGATCAGTACGATAGGGACGTTCTTACTAATGTCCAACCACCTGAAGCACCTGAAGCACCTGAAGCACCTGAAGCAAGTGCACCATGGATTGTAACCCCATCCTTGATTTAACTCCTACCCCTTTAAGTCCTTCATCAAGACGTCAACTGTCCATTTCAAACAGGAATTACAAACTGGTTCCAGACTTCAGAATAAACAGCTGTTCCTCAGTCATTCTATTGGTAGAACCGTTCTGGCTCTGAAACCTTTTTTTGATCATCTTCTTGATAATCCTCATTATTTTCATGACCGTTTTTCTTTACCGCAAATTTTTAAACTGACCAATCAGATGCCTCAATCAAAATAGTTGGCGCCTGCTGCCCCTTGTCCAAAGCCTTGACAGATTTGGTGCAGCGTGGGCGTGGCCTTCCAACAACAGGTTCAGGAGCCATCAGAAGAGCAGCTGGTGGTTTTGGTGACCCGGTCGGGTCATTCTGAACAGAACATAGATGTGCAGCCTTTCAGCCGGGTTTGGAAGACTCCCCCAGCTCTGAGCCGGATGAACGGAGGCTGAGCGTGACCCAAGGCTCCTCCCATCACTGGAGAGGCGTCTGCAGCGTCTTTCCGAGGTCCGCTGACCTCCTCCAAGTGCAGATGCTCGCTTTGCTCAAAGCTCTCAGCACTTAGAGTCGAGTGAGCTGTGCAGAGAAAAGGCTGTCACTCCACTCTGTTGCTATGAAACAAATGGAAAAATCTATCAGGGGGGCAATTTCTCCTCTCCCACTTTTCTAAAATGGCTGTGTTACAAGATAAGACCCATTTCCCCAGAAAGACGCTCAAACTGAGCAGGAATTCAGGAGATTCTTTTGCTTTCTGCCAGTTCGATTCCACTGCTTTCTATGATTATTGTTTTCTTCGTTGCTTTTACCGACACAAACGCGTTTTCAGTAAATGACGTGCTCCTCTTCTCTTTGTTTAGTCTCAGCGCTGCCGAATTCTGGGAGACCCTTGTCAACACTGAAGTGAAGCGGAGTGCCAGAAACAGCAGAACCTTGAATCTCAGAATTTCTGTTCAGCTGCAGCAAAGATAGAAGCAGCAGGAAGTCAGAATCTGTGACTTCTACCTCAATCTTTGATTATTTCTCAATTTTTTGTTGACCTACTTTTGCTGAGGTTCCTTCAGATCCAGGATTTAGATTTCCCACGGATTCAATTCTGCTTTGTTCCTCATTTCCAACACAGTCATTTCAGAGCTAAACTTACAGTTTTTCCCAGTTTGACTTGCAGCTTACAGCAAATACGACGTAAAAACCTCATAAATACAAACCGTTTATGACAAATATTTAAGAATCAACTGTGTTTGATGATGAAAATGTTGGTGCTTTATGTTTTTCACTGAAATTGTTTAAACCAAATTTGGTGAGCACATTCCGGTTTAATTCCAACAAAGGGTTTCTAACTCATTGAAGCCTAAACCAACACAAACCCATGAGGAGGACCAGAACACGCACAGCTTCTGTTGGTTTTCTCCTGCTCATCTGAAACTACCACCTTAAAACCATCTTCCTGAACCTGCGTGGACCTCTGTCCCTGACCTTCGACCCACAACACAGCAGCTTTGGCAAACACAATCCTGTTCTGCTACTACTGAACAGATTCTGTAAAAACAGAGAGCTTCATAAATAACACACAGTTTCTTCCTGTGAAAAACGTTTTGTGGAATCTCTGCGCCTTTGCAGACACTTTATTTATCTACAGAAAAACGCTGACGTTCAACTCATTCCTCCGTCAAAGTTACAATCGGAAATCTGAAAAGGATCTCATGAAGGCAAATGACATGAAAACATCTCTGTCCATATTATTTTATAACATGATTTTGATCAAACTAAGGTCAAACTTTGATGTGAGGCAGGAGTCCTACTGTATTCCAGCTTCTGATCGGCTTCATTCCGGTTTATTCCGGCTTCATTCCAGCTTCATTCCAGTTTATTCCAGGCTTCAAGATTCAAGATTCAAGATTCAAGAGGTTTTTATTGCCATATTCTGTGTAGCTACACAGAGTAGGAATTTGTTTCGGTGCAAATGTGCAACATAAAACAGAAGAACAGTGAGCAACAAAATTTTTACACAATGGTCCGAACAAAAATAT
Source organism: Oryzias curvinotus (assembly GCA_023969325.1). Classification (NCBI taxonomy): domain Eukaryota; kingdom Metazoa; phylum Chordata; class Actinopteri; order Beloniformes; family Adrianichthyidae; genus Oryzias; species Oryzias curvinotus. Next base: position 19,825,278 of record CM043729.1, read on the forward strand.
AAATATAAATAGAGGCAGTAGTGCAAGGAGTGTCAAAACAGTGCAAACTGAGAATGTTCAAGGTGCAGGTAGTTGGCTGGTGACTGATTGGACATTGAGGTGGAATTTAGGGGGGGGTTACCGGGTGTTTAAGAGTCTGACTGCAGAGGGAAAGAAACTGCTCTTGTGTCTGGAGGTTCTGGTCCTGATGGACCTTAGCCTCCTGCCTGAAGGAAGTGGCTCCAGTAGACCATGACCAGGGTGAGACGGGTCAGCAGCTATCCGGCCTGCACGTCCCCAGGTTCTGGAGACGTATAGTTCCTGGACAGATGGGAGGCTGCAGCCAATCACCTTCTCTGCTGAGCGCACAATACGCTGTAGCCTGTTAATGTCCCTGGTTGTGGCACTAGTGTACCACACGGTGATGTAGGAGGTGAGGATGGACTCAATGATGGCCGTGTAGAACTGCACCATCATCCGGGCCGGCAGCCGGGCTTTCTTCAACTGCCGCAGGAAGTACATCCTCTGCTGGGCCTTTTTGAGGAGAGAGCAGATGGATGGCTCCCACTTGAGTTCCTGCGTGATGGTGGTGCCGAGGAAACGGACAGAGTCCACAATGGTGATGGGAGAGTCTGTCAGGATGAGAGGGGGTGAGGGGGCTGTGACTTTCCTGAAGTCCACTATCATCTCCTCTGTCTTCTGGGTGTTCAGGTCCAGGTTGTTCATGCTGCACCACGACCCCAGCCGGTCCACCTCCCTCCTATAGGCAGACTCATCGTCATTAGAGATGAGCCCGATGAGGGTGGTGTCATCTGCAAACTTGATCAGTTTGACAGAGTCATGGCTGGAGGTGCAGCAGTTGGTATACAGGGAGAAGAGCAGAGGGGAAAGTACACAGCCCTGTGGAGTTCCTGTGCTGATGCATTGGGTGGTGGAGACATTCTTCCCCAGCCGCACACACTGCCTCCGGTCCGTTAGGAAGTCAGTGATCCACCTGCAGGTGGAGTCAGGCACGTTGAGCTGGAGGAGCTTTTCCTGGAGCAGAGAGGGGAGGATGGTATTGAACGCAGAGCTGAAGTCCACGAACAGGATCCTAGCATACGTTCCCGGGGAGTCCAGGTGCTGCAGGATGAAGTGTAGGGCCAGGTTGATGGCATCGTCTACAGACCTATTGGGTCTGTAGGCGAACTGCAGAGGGTCCAGGAGGGGGGAGGTGAAGGATTTGAGGTGGGGGAGGACCAGACGCTCGAATGACTTCATGACTGCAGACGTAAGTGCCACAGGCCTGTAGTCATTGAGGCCAGTTATGCGGGGCTTCTTGGGGACAGGGACAATGGTGGACAGTTTGAAGCAGGCCGGGACGTGGCAGGACTCCAGGGAGGTGTTGAAAATGTCTGTGAAGACCGCTGCCAGTTCGCCTGCGCAGTGATTCAGGGTGGCAGGGGAGATGCCGTCCGGGCCCGGAGCCTTCCGTGGGTTTTGCTTCCGGAAAAGCTTATGCATCTCCTCTTCTGTCACTGAGAGGACAGTGCTGGGGGAGAGGTGGTCTGGGGGGGTCATACTGTCCTCGGTGATAGTGGTGGGGGAGGAATGTGTCACCAAAGTTGTTGAGGAAACCTGTTCAGTGAGGGGGGGGGAGGAGGGGTGTGGGACCTCAAACCTGGCATAAAAGGTGTTAAGCCTCTCAGCCAGTTGAAGGTCGTCAGCAGCATGTTGGGCTCTGGGCTTGTAGTTGGTGATTTGCCTAAGCCCTCTCCAAACAGAGGTGACGTCGTTGACAGAGAATTGGTCTTCCAGTCGTTTATTGTACCGAGCTCTCGCCTGTTCCACCTCTTTTGAGAACTGGTACTTAGCGACCTTATATTCCGGCTTCATTCCGGTTTATTCCGGCTTCATTCCAGCTTCATTCTGGTTTAATTACAGCTTCATTCCGGTTTAATTCCGGCTTCATTCCGGTTTATTCCAACTTCATTCCAGTTTATTCCAGGCTTCATTCTGGTTTAATTCCGGCTTCATTTCGGTTTATTCCGGCTTCATTCCAGCTTCATTCCGGTTTATTCCAACTTCATTACGGTTTATTCCGGCTTCATTCTGGTTTAATTCCGGCTTCATTCCAGCTTCATTCTGGTTTAATTCCGGCTTCATTCCAGTTTCATTCCGGTTTAATTCCGGTTTATTCCAACTTCATTACGGTTTATTCCGGCTTCATTCCGGTTTATTCCAACTTCATTCCGGTTTAATTCCGGCTTCATTCCGGTTTATTCCAACTTCATTCCGGTTTAATTCCGGCTTCATTCCGGTTTATTCCAACTTCATTACGGTTTATTCCGGCTTCATTCTGGTTTAATTCCGGCTTCATTCCAGCTTCATTCTGGTTTAATTCCGGCTTCATTCCGGTTTATTCCAACTTCATTACGGTTTATTCCGGCTTCATTCTGGTTTAATTCCGGCTTCATTCCGGCTTCATTCTGGTTTAATTCCGGCTTCATTCCAGCTTCATTCCGGTTTAATTCCGGCTTCATTCCAGCTTCATTCCGGTTTAATTCCGGCTTCATTCCACCTTCATTCTGGCTACATTTTATTTTTTGTGACTGAAGCAGCAGGTCTCTACACCTCTGCACCATCTTCTCAGGTGGAACCAAGAGATGGATGGATAAATCACTGCTGTCAGTCAGGTGATCCGCTCTGCCGCCGCGGCGCCGCCGCTCTGGTCGGCAGAGCGGAGCGCTAACAGGAAACAGTGATGTTTGAACAAAAGAGTTTGTCACTTTGACAAATTTAAGAGACCTCCATGAAAGACCGCAGCCTTTTTGTGCTGCTCCCCGTATTTAAAAGGATAAATAAAAGATCCCGTCCTCAGCCGGCGAGGCGCTTCATTAGTCAGCGTGGCTGCAGTTCACTGTCAAAGCAGAAATGGTGGCGTTTCGAGGGGGGGGTTCATTAGGTGGCACACAGAAAGCTGCGTCTCAGAGGGGCTATTAGCACAGTTTGTGTCATTTATCTGATCCTAGATCCCTTATTGTTTGAGACACAACACACCGAGGTGCAGTGGCCCCCCCAATAAACACATACAGGAGGTACGGGGGGAGGAATGGGGGGGAGGTATGGGGGGAGGTAAGGGGGGCGCAGAGGCACCTGTCAGTGGGGAGGTCCACTGATGTTCAGCCGGCGCTCTAACAGAAGCCTGCAGGCTCATTAAAACGCTCTCAATAACCTCTGCAGGCTCACATGCATGAAAGCAAACTGTGCACGAACGTGCACAAGCACGCACAAACATGCGCTCGTGTTTCTGTGAAGGTGGGGCCCAATACGGCTGTCTGTGGCTCAAGGGCTTGGCAGGTGGTGGAAGTGCCTGTTTGCTTAGATGACAACGTTTTGATGAGTGTGTGCACGTGTGTGGGTGTGTGCACGTGTGGGTGTGTGCACGGCAGATGGCGCGTGTGACTGTGTGTCTCCCAGCAGCACAGCTGTGGACGCAGTGATGGAGCCACGGCTCTTCATCAGGTTCAATTACAGCAAACAAACAGACGTCAGTCCTTCGGCGTTTCAGCCGCAGTCTTCCTGCTGACGCGCCGCGACCTTTTGACCTCTGCTGTCTGCCTCATTTACATAAACGGCCTAAACAAAGAGGACTTTTGGTTGTTAAAATGTGCTGAGTCATGCTGAAGAAGATCCATTTCTAAAAAGGATCAGAGTAAAGGTAACGTCTCTGAACAGACCGCTGAGTGCAGAGGAACCAAAGAACTGAAGAACCGTGGAACAGTTGAGCGATGGCTCCACGCAGAACCTCTCACTTATACCGTCAATCTCTCATAACACATAGCAAAGTCCCTAAAATGACCTAGATAGCTCAAATATTACCCATAAATCAGTCTGGGGATGAAAATGATATTGACCTGTATCAGTACTACCAACTCTTTCTAAAGTATTCGAGCGAGTTGTGTACTCACGGCTGATAGACTATTTAGTATTAGAGCCTCAACAATATGGCTTTAGGAAGAACAGAACCACGTGTATCGTAGATTAACAATGCCTTTGAAAGAGGTGAATATGGTATTGGTGTTTTTTTGGATCTATCAAAGGGATTTGATATTATTGATCATGAAATATTAGTAAGAAAATGAATGCACTACGGTGTCAGGGGACTAGCGCTTCAATGGTTCAGGAGTTATATCTGTGGAAGACAGCAATATGAAAACATTGATGAATTAAAATCATTTAAACTTAACATTCCTATGGGTGTCCCACAAGGATCCATCATGGGGCCACTTCTCTTCATAATTTATATAAATGACTTTGTTCACGGTTCTGGAGACATTCACAAAAGACTTTTCGCAGATGATACTAGTTTATTAATGTCACACAGTGTCACGCTCCGGTCCGGAGTGAGACCGACAGGTCCAAGGCAAAACCAATAAAAACCACTCCACAAGGTTTTTGTGAATGGGGAAAAAAGGGCTGTTATTTTTATTTTACAGCAGGTAAACAGCAGCAATGTCAATACATGCTCTGAAACCCAAAACTCCTCTCAACTCTCTATGAACCAGAATTCACACTTTTATAAGACATGGCCCCTCCCCTGGGCCAGGTGGTTCCAGTTGAGGTTAATTGTAGATTTTTGGTCAGGCCCTACAAAAGCCTACCAAACCCAGAGATCGGGTCCTTTGACTCAGGAAGTGAAACTGAAAAAGGTAAGACACAAGTCAGCAAGATATACAAAAATACACAAACATAATACACCCAAACAAAGCACCCAAAATAATAAAGGAATAAAGGAGTTAACAGTGTGTATATCAGTGTGTTTTGTTATCAGGAACTTGCTAAGATGTTTTAAATGGTTGAATGTGTGCACCCACCCAACCAGCATTAGCTTAGTCCCTGAGTATATGATGTGTGTGTCTGTATGTATGAGTTCCTGTGTGGAGTTTCAGTCAGGGGAAACTGCCACACACAGACATATGGACCTGCTAGAAAAATTCCTAAATGAAGATGCAGTAAAGGCAGACACTTGCTTTAAATGCAATAAATGATCCTTAAACACTAGCAAAACCTTTTTATCACATTCTACCCATCTAGATATAAATCCACTAATAGGAAATTAAACATAAACATAGATGGGCGGTCTCTACAACAGGTGGACTCAATACATTATCTTGGAATCCATATAGATCAATTATTGAATATTAAAAAACAGATAGATAAGCTAGTCAAACAATTGTCCAAATTTGCTGGTTTGTCTTATAAGATTGGACACGTGTTCCCATCAGACGCACTGCTAACATGGTATAGATCCTGTTTGAGCCTCACCTGAACTACTGTAACGTCATGTGGAATAACACGTGTTCTACCTACACGGCTAAACTTCAGACCCATGAGAGCGATAACCCGGTCCAGGCCAGCAGATCCTCTCTGTTTGGAGGAGAAACAAACACCCACAGCCTGAATCTGAAGCAGGAACCCGACTCCACAGAGGAGGAGTGACTCTGACGCATTAGTGCGGGTTCTGTTGGGTTCTCCTCCTCGTTTCTAGGAGAACCTGATGTAAATGTGAGGAGAGGAGCTGCACTGAGGTGAAATCTGCTTCCACTCCAGAAATTCTCATTTCTATTAAGACATAAATTGAGTCACAACTAATCTCATCTTCCAGCCCCCCCCCCCATCTTTATTCTCCCTTCATGCTGCCCCCCTCCTTTTATATCCCTCTTTTTATCTCATATCACACTGCCTTCCTTTTCTTCTCCATCTTTTTACCTCCAGTGGGGGTTATTAATGAGGTGAAGGTTTCCAGGAGGACGGGGGGTGGGGTGGGGGGGGTGCTGTTGGAGTTTTTATAATTGGCTGTCTGTGAGAGGAAGAGGAGGAGTACGGGACACACATACATGCACAGAAGCAGATCCAGACACACTGCCCCCCCCCACATGAAAGCAGGCCTGGGGGCCGCCGGCCTGCTCTGCAACGATCTGCACCTCCTCTCTGAGGAGATCAGAGATGTGCCTCACAGCTGCAGCTCCACTGTCATCTCCTTCTGATTCGCCTAATTAGCATCGCTAACGACGTTCTCCACACAATGTCCCCGTTTTAACCTGCAAATTAACCCCCGCACCACTCTGAGAGCTGGTTCCTGCTGCTGACGGGGGGTTCTGTACACCCCCACAATGGAGCACCACATGGGGAGGAGCACAGGGCGGGGCCAGAGGAAGACAATCCTCATTCCAGGTATTTAGCGCAGGTTTTGACTGTCGTGTAGTGGTTAGCACTCTCAGTGAAAAGATCCTGGTTTAAATCCCAGCTGGGTTCTTTCTGAGTGGAGTTTGGATGTTCTCCTGGTTCAGGTGGGTTCCCTACAGAATCCTCCCACAGTCCAGAAACACGATTCATAGGATCAGTAGGGATTCAGAACGGTTCTTAGTGTGGATGTGCATGACTGTTGGAGGATGGATGGATAGTTGATTGATGGATGGATGGATGGATGGATGGATGGATGGATGGATGGATGATGGATGGATGGATGGATGGATGATGGATGGATGGATGATGGATGGATGGATGATTGATGGATGGATGATGGATTGATGGATGGATGGATGGATAGTTGATTGATGGATGGATGGATGGATGATTGATGGATGATGGATGGATGGATGGATGGATGGATGATTGATGGATGGATGATGGATTGATGGATGGATGATGGATTGATGGATGGATGATGGATGGATGGATGGATGGATGATGGATGGATGGATGATGGATGGATGAGACAATGACCTCAGGTAACCTCTTGGTTTGGGTTTTGTTGACGTTCTTGTCCACGAGTTCACGTCTGAATATCCAGTTCTGTCTGCAGCGGTTCTGATTGCGGACCTTGCCGGTTTGGTCGGTGGTTGTTGCCCCTGCTGAGGCAGCTGGAGTTTAACTCTGCAGCCTCACGGCTGTGAAGTGGACCCCTCTGCTGTCCCGCTGTGTGTGTGTGTGTGGGGTTCCTACGTTCCAAATACTGTTTCCTCACAGCAGAACCAAAGTCCTTGCAGGAGTTTAGAGTATTGACTGTGTGTGGGGTCAGGGTTCACATGAGTTCATGGGGGGAAGTGGGGAGTGTGAGGGGGTTTTATTGTAATACTGTGTGTTTTTTTGTTTTGATGTAAAGTGCTTCACGTTGCCTAAAGCACTGAGAAGCCCTTTTTCATAAATAAAGTTGGATTTTACAGAGTTTTTTGTTTCACTGCCTGATATTTTTGCAGCATGACGTCCGGATCTCCACGCTCTGATCCTCCAACACAGAAAACTCTCAGAAGTGTCGGCAGAAGCCGGAGTCTCCGAGTCTTCCAGAAAACATTCTGGATCACGTGATGACGGAACACGCGTGTTTCTCCTCCTGATCTAGAGGGCAGGGATGAGGAAAATAGGGACGCCTCCCTGAAGCAGAAGGAGGATTTAGATTCTGTTGGTCTGATTGGATAAAAAGCTTTCAATTCTACCAAAAGAGGAGTTTGTTGTTTCAGGTGATGATGTAAATGACCCCCCCCCAGGACCTCCGTTGGGCTGCTGAGTCCAGAAGGTTCATATTTCCTGCAACGTAAATAACAGCGAGTCCTCTAATGGTGAACAGCGGCGAGTCGCAGCGGCGAGCTTAATTAGAGCCGACACGGCGCCGTGTTCAGGGATCCTCACAGGAAGTGATATCGATCCTCAGAACAAGCATCTTCTCCGTGGAGCGGATCACCTGCTGGAGACTCTGCCCTCCATCCACGCCGTGCAGCGGAGGAACTGAAGTCTGCAGGAACGACACGAGCTGCATCTGTCAGGCATGTTGTAATCAACCCCCCCATGCGTGTTTTTAATCATCCCCCAACTTCTTTACCCCCTTTTCCCTTTCTTGTACCCTTCTGCACCCCATCTCTAATACCCCACCCTCCCTCTGTCTCCAGTGTAGAATGAAACTCTCACAAATATAATAAAACTAAAACAACACACAAGAGGTTCACATAAACGTACTCCTCCTGTGTCTGAAGGAACATACCTGCTTATGGTTACGGTAACATGTGTCCACCACTAGAGGGCCTCAGCTCTGTCTGATCAGCTGACGTGTAACAACAGGGTGGGGCATGCCCATGTATGGTCAAAGATGACCTATTTACACAATAAAACACATTGGAGTTCTTATTTCATGACGACACCAAACATTTGTGTCAAACACAAGGAAAGTTCACCAACTGCACTTATTTCTTTGTATTTAACCAAATAAAATGTCAAATAAATTTAAAGAAACCAAACTGCAATAATGAGCAGCAAACCAAGAAGACAACAGAAAAATCACTATTTTCTTTTCATTTTCCCAAACTTCCAATCGCTCGGAGTGTTTTTCTGTTCCAGTTCTCTTTTCTGAAAATGAAACTAAGAAAAAGTCACAAAATATTGAAGCCATTTTCCATCTAAAGACATCGTAGATTACAGAACTGCTCTTCTTCACGTCAGGGATCCAGGGACACATGGATGTTTATTGTTCTTCTGGGTTCTGACTGTCATGGCTTTTCAGAATAACACTAACAGGAAGTCCTTACCTTTGCCTGTTCTGAACGTTCTATTTTACAGACAGAGGTTTTATTTTTGAGGAAGGAAACATCGATGGAACTTTTCTGATTTTATGGGGAAGAGCAGAGAATTTCCTTTCTAGACCAAAGTGATGGGAGTCCAATTCCAGCCCAAAAGCAGCGATTATCCCGCCTTCCTGCTGAAGACGGGGACTCAGCGTGCTGTGAAGCTCCACCAGCCTCCTCTTCCTCATCAATAATTTACTCTGCAGCCTCCATAATTCTGGACCGGGGGGGGGGGGGGGGGGGGGGCTGTATGAGATTGAATAATAACAGACAGGAGAGTGAAGGAAGCTGAGCTGCAGCTCTCTGTAAAACGTAAAGGGGGGGTTCCAGAGATGAGGGAGCCAAAACCAACTCATGTCAGGAGCGGCGCCGACCCACAACAAATCACCCACCACTTTGTTTACCTGTCCAGGTGCTCGTTAATGACAGTTCTAATCAGCCAATCATAGGGCAGCGACTCACTGCGTTTGTGGACGAAGACACGGTCCAGACAGGACAAGAACCACCAGAACCGGACCGTAGGAGATGGTCAGTCAGAACCTCTGCAGTCAGAACCTCTGCAGTCAGAACCGCTGCAGTCAGAACCTCTGCATTCAGAACCGCTGCAGTCAGAACCTCTGCAGTCAGAACCTCTGCAGTCAGAACCACTGCAGTCAGAACCGCTGCAGTCAGAACCTCTGCATTCAGAACCACTGCAGTCAGAACCACTGCAGTCAGAACCTCTGCAGTCAGAACCACTGCAGTCAGAACCTCTGCAGTCAGAACCTCTGCAGTCAGAACCTCTGCAGTCAGAACCACTGCAGTCAGAACCTCTGCAGTCAGAACCACTGCAGTCAGAACCACTGCAGTCAGAACCGCTGCAGTCAGAACCTCTGCAGTCAGAACCACTGCAGTCAGAACCACTGCAGTCAGAACCTCTGCATTCAGAACCACTGCAGTCAGAACCTCTGCAGTCAGAACCACTGCAGTCAGAACCTCTGCAGTCAGAACCGCTGCAGTCAGAACCACTGCAGTCAGAACCTCTGCAGTCAGAACCACTGCAGTCAGAACCTCTGCATTCAGAACCGCTGCAGTCAGAACCTCTGCAGTCAGAACCTCTGCAGTCAGAACCGCTGCAGTCAGAACCTCTGCAGTCAGAACCTCTGCAGTCAGAACCTCTGCAGTCAGAACCACTGCAGTCAGAACCGCTGCAGTCAGAACCTCTGCAGTCAGAACCTCTGCAGTCAGAACCGCTGCAGTCAGAACCTCTGCAGTCAGAACCTCTGCAGTCAGAACCACTGCAGTCAGAACCGCTGCAATCAGAACCTCTGCAGTCAGAACCGCTGCAGTCAGAACCTCTGCAGTCAGAACCGCTGCAGTCAGAACCTCTGCAGTCAGAACCGCTGCAGTCAGAACCTCTGCAGTCAGAACTGTTTTCACCTTTCCGCAGTGCAAAGCTGCCCCCCTCCCCCGTCTTCCTGTTCAGGTCTGTTAGCTCCCGCTGCACATCCACCTGACAGGTGAATCACCTTCAGAGAAAATGAACATTTCTAACAGCCTTCACTAAGGGAGGGGCCTGTTTCCGTCTGCTCCCCTCCCCACTGCGGGGACCGTTGCCCACGGCGATCGCTGAAATTGATCCATACACCGGAACAAATGGCACACATCTATATTGTAGTCATCCCTGCAGACAGCCCCCAGCGTGAGGCGCCCCCGCCCACACACACGCTCACGCTCACGTGCACACAATAATACACTGAGAGTGCAGGAATAATATCTTCCTGTCCCCAGGATGAAATATTGATCGCAGCGCAGCCAGAACACAGTTTCGATTTACACATTTAGACAGCGACGGCCGCCGTGTCGCCCATTTGGCGGTCGTTAACGGCGAGCGCTCATAACTTACAGCAGTAATGACTCAACCTGAACGCAAACATTCAATGAAACCAGCCCAGGAACACCGGGGGGAGGGGGGGCAGTCTGACAGACTGAGCCTGCTGCTGAGGGGCGGGGTCATCTACACCTGGAGGCTTCCCTCTGTCTGCAGGTGAGTGGGCGGGGCTGAAGACACAGCTTCTGACAGAGATCTGATGGAGGAAGCTGCTGGAAACATCAGGATAAATGACAGCCACTGAGGGCTCGTTGAAAGGTTAACCAGCTGAACTTTGACCAATCAGGGACTCAGATTTGAAGTGATAAATGGATGGCGTCCTCTTTCAACCTCAGAAGTACCAATCGTCTAAAAATAACCATGAAGAAATGAATGTTTAGCACCACGACCATGACTGCAGGTTGACACGCTGGTAACGGAGCGACGGTCCAGCGTCAACATTATGTTAAACGTGTGCTCAGGAACATACATGTCCGGTGTCAACATAAGGTCCTCTTTACAATGGGGACTGTGGGGGGGGTCTGACCACAGTTCCTGACCAAAGACCTCCTTTGCTTCACAACCCGACGCTTCGTTCCCTCCATGAACCAATGCCTTGTTCCCTCCCCAATACTTCGTTCCCTCCACGACTCGACGCTTTGTTCCCTCCAGCACCCGACGCCTCGTTCGCTCCATGACCCGACGCTTCATTCCCTCCCCGACTCGACACCTCGTTCCCTCTCTGACGCTTCGTTCCCTCCACAATCCGACACCCCGTTCCCTCCCCAACTTGACGCCTCGGTCCCTCCACGACCCTATGCTTCGTTCCCTCTACGACCCGACGCTTTGTTCGCTTCACGACATGACACCTTGTTTGCTTCATGACCCGATGCCTAGTTTGCTTCACGACTCAACGACTTGTTCGCTTTACGAGGCGTCTGGTCTCAGAGGCGGGACAATCTCTCCCTTTAAAGTCATTCATGACTAAAAACAACAAACAATCAGAACGGGTCAAAGGCTTCGGCCTGCAGGCCTCACACATGCAGCACTCTCAGAAATCCTATTCACACCAACAGCTGTCCATCACGTCACATCAACAGCAGATCTCCCTGAAGCGTTTCTGGATCCACCCAGAACACAGCTTCAGGCTGAACAGTGATGATGAGGAACATGACACAAAGACGAAGAAGACAATTAGGGAAAAAAAGGAGGGAAAGGTGGAGGACATGATCCCAGCAGCAGATCAATGACGGATCGAAACCGGAGCAGAGCCATCAACAGACCGGTCTGCAGACGCAGGTACACACAGATCAGCACACACATTACACATGCACACACACACACACACATATATTAGCCACACCCTCAGTAACTATCTGCGGTAGCTCCTCCCCTCTGTTTCCTGTTTCCAGTCTGACAGCAGCAGCTTCAGAGAGCAGCTTTAATCTGCCTGCTGACCCCCCCTGAAAGTGGATTAAAGGGGTGAAATCAATGAGGCATCAGAGCTTTTCTACGCATCACCTCGACCCGTGTGAGGCAGCAGCTGTGCATCCCCTCCACCCATCAGATGGGGCGGAGACCTGCAGAGGCTCCGCCTTAATGCTAGACTGAGTCAGGATAACAAAAGGATTTGCTGAGAACGTCTGCAGAACCACACAGAGGTTCTCTGCAGGATAATGTTCCTCATCTGCTCGTCTCTGAACTGAACGGATGGCTAATGACAGACGAGAACAGAGGTTCAACCCCCCCACTTCAGACACGGTCACTGTCCATAAGGGTTCAGGGGGTTGGATCAACAGATCCAGAATGGCGTGACCTTTATAAACAAGGGGGGGGGGGGGTGTTTACACTGTGGTAAGTGAAGCTGCCTCCTCTCTACTGTCTGTGGGAGGGGCCAGGTCACCAGCTGCAGCATCAGCTCCGCCTCTGACTGAGATATCGTGTCTGAAAGTTTGCTGAAGAGGAAGTCCGAACGCTTCACTTTGGAAATCTGATGTGCACGAAGACAGAAGGCGCTTTACTGGGCGCCACACATCAGCTCCGCCTCCCTCTTTGACAAACGCAAAGACATTCAGGTATCAGATGAGGTCACTCAGATCCATAAGCAGCCTTCATGGGCGACTTTCAGAAGCTTCTTAAATACGATCCGGACTTTCCTCCTTTTCTGTGTCCTGCTGAACATGACTGAAAGCAAATGGAGTTTTTATTTTGAAAATCATGAATGTTTGCTCTTTCTTAGACACAAACACTTCCTGTCTGGTCTGTTGATCCAAACAGATTCAGCTGCTGCTCCGTGAATACAGATCCATGTGAGTCTCACAAAGACACCTTTGACCTTTGACACGAACAAATGCAGCCTCTGATTGGCTGAATGGAACAAATCCTGAATAGCAGGGTAAAGCTGGATGAGGGTGAAGCAGGATGAGGGTGAAGCAGGATGAGGGTGAAGCTGGATGAGGGTGAAGCTGGATGAGGGTGAAGCTGGATGAGGGTAGAGCTGGATGAGGGTGAAGCTGGATGAGGGTAAAGCTGGATGAGGGTGAAGCTGGATGAGGGTGAAGCTGGATGAGGGTGAAGCAGGATGAGGGTGAAGCTGGATGAGGGTAAAGCTGGATGAGGGTGAAGCTGGATGAGGGTAGAGCTGGATGAGGGTGAAGCTGGATGAGGGTAAAGCTGGATGAGGGTGAAGCTGGATGAGGGTGAAGCAGGATGAGGGTAAAGCTGGATGAGGGTAGAGCTGGATGAGGGTAAAGCTGGATGAGGGTAAAGCTGGATGAGGGTGAAGCTGGATGAGGGTGAAGCAGGATGAGGGTAAAGCTGGATGAGGGTGAAGCAGGATGAGGGTAAAGCTGGATGAGGGTGAAGCTGGATGAGGGTGAAGCTGGATGAGGGTAAAGCTGGATGAGGGTGAAGCTGGATGAGGGTAAAGCTGGATGAGGGTGAAGCAGGATGAGGGTAAAGCTGGATGAGGGTGAAGCTGGATGAGGGTGAAGCTGGATGAGGGTAAAGCTGGATGAGGGTGAAGCTGGATGAGAGGGTGTAAAGCTGGATGAGGGTAAAGCTGGATGAGGGTGAAGCTGGATGAGGGTGAAGCTGGATGAGGGTGAAGCTGGATGAGGGTGAAGCAGGATGAGGGTAAAGCTGGATGAGGGTGAAGCTGGATGAGGGTGAAGCTGGATGAGGGTGAAGCTGGATGAGGGTAGAGCTGGATGAGGGTGAAGCTGGATGAGGGTGAAGCAGGATGAGGGTGAAGCTGGATGAGGGTAAAGCTGGATGAGGGTGAAGCTGGATGAGGGTGAAGCTGGATGAGGGTTGAGCTGGATGAGGGTGAAGCTGGATGAGGGTGAAGCTGGATGAGGGTGAAGCTGGATGAGGGTGAAGCTGGATGAGGGTGAGTGATGAAGCAGGATGAGGGGTGAAGCTGGATGAGGGTGAGTGGATGAGGTGTGATGAGTGAAGCGGATGAGGGGGAAGCTGGATGAGGGTGAAGCAGGATGAGGGGTGAAGCTGGATGAGGGTGAAGCTGGATGAGGGTGAAGCTGGATGAGGGTGAAGCTGGATGAGGGTAGAGCTGGATGAGGGTGAAGCAGGATGAGGGGGAAGTTGGATGAAGGTGAAGCAGACTGTTTCTGTATTCGGGAACACAAGGACCAAACACCTGATGCGTCAACATGCAGCTTCTACACCCACCGCTCCACCTCCACAGATTACCCACAATCCACCATGAAGACGTCATCGTCACGGCCTCCCAGCTGTCATGCTGACGTGAGTAAACGTAGGAATTCTGTTTCCTCTGTTTGTCAGACAAAGATTTTGGAATGAAGGTTCCTCACCTGCAGTCTGGTTCTGAGGCGGCAGAACCTTCAGAACCACATCTGACCCAAACTTCTGCTGAGCAGAAGGTACCTCCACCCCTCGATTAGAGGACGAGGATGTGGATGAGCTAAGACGCAGACGTTTCCTCCCTGGGGGGTCATGGCTCATAAAGTGGTTGGCGTTCAGCTCCACACTGTAAGGGTGGAGGGTTCACGGGCTGTTAAGGCACGGCGGTGCACGTGCGCATGAGCACAATCTGGATACCGATCACCTTCAAGGGTTGAAGGCCAAACCGAACGTCTGAGGTCCCATGCTTTTATTTTGAAAGGGTGACTCAGAAAGACATCAACACGTCTGCACCAGCGAGGAGGACAGACGTGTGCCGGGCGCCTTCTCCCATCATGCCTCAGACCGACGGCGCCTTTCTGCTTCATGTCAACCCAAACCTCTGATGGAAACACGCTGTGCTAGAGCGGCAAGCCGCGTGCAGCATCAAACCCAAACCCATGAAAATTGGAAAACTTTTCCTCTAACCAACCAAACCTGAAGACAAAGGAAAGGCTGAGGGCGACTGGGCGGGGCAAAGGATAATGCACCAATAATGCAGAACTTTTGAAGTGAGTTTCTATAACGCGTCGCCGTGGCAACGCCTCCTGAGATGATCTCCAGCGTGATCCCTGTTTCAGACCCGGCGGAGACAACAAAGGACTTCCCGCCGTTAAATCCTGGCGTGACCCCCCCTCCCTCCCCCCACCCCAGACCCCATCTTCAGCTGATTTCCATTTCCGCACACCAGACGGCTGAGTGGCAGCGAGCGAGGAAAAATGTGTTTCTAGCAGAATGCAAATTGCTGATATCCATCTTTGAAGATGTTTACACCAACACATGGGGGGGGGGGGGTCCGGGGGGACAGCACGCCTCTGCAGACAGAAAACACAGAACGCTTTAGCATCCTCTCAGTGATGAAGATCAGCTGTGTTCCTCCTCATCACCTCACTGACCCCCCCCACCTCGGTTCCAAAAGTCCACCTGATCCGAGCTTGCCAGACTTCCTGGACTGGCTTATAGGGGGGGGGGGGACAATAGCCCCCCAGGACCAGAACCAGAACCGTACTGCTGGTTCCGTGCCTGAAAGGCCGGACTGAAGCCTCAAAGATGACAAAGGATAAACACTAAGCGTGTCAGAAGCATGTCAGAAGCATGCCGCGTTTACACATGCTCAGTTCTGGCGACGCCTCGCCCCTTTAAAATGGGTCGGGTTCATTGTGCGCTTTCCTCCTGCAAGCTACGGCGGCCGGCGGCTCCGTCTAATCCCTGCAGCGGCGTGACTGCAGCTTCACAGACGGGGAGGTTCCCTGCTCGCTGAGATAATAGCGGAGCGCTGAAGTGGAGCCCCGCCCGCACACACCAACACTCAGCCTCTCCAGCTCTGCATGTGGCAATTATCTCCCCTCTCAGCAGCTTGTGGCATCTCCCCCATCTCCTGCCCCCTCCTCGTGTTTTCCTAATCTCTCCTTGACTTTTCTTCCTCTCTTTCCTCCCTGCTCCTCCTCTTCTGCGCCTCCTTATCGCAGCTGAAGACAGTCACAGCTCTCCTCTCATCTCCTCTTCTGAACAGCAGATAACGATGGGGGGCTCTCTGCATAAAACACAGACAGCCCCCCCCCCATCCCAAAACAGAGACTACAAAGGCAGAACCTCACAAACGAGGAGCAGCACCAACACCAAGCTAAAGGAGGAACGGGGACTCCTCCACCTAAAACCTGCAGCAGTGAGCAGGAGGAGGAGAGGAGCTGACAGAACCTGAAGGTGTTCCGGTCCTCTGTCCTCTGATGGAGCTGCCGCCGTTACCCCACTGGAGCCTTGGAGCCCTGAGCAGAACTCCAGACCTGAGGTTACACCGACCCGGAAACAAGCAACCCCGTCCCAGAGGTCCATGCACACGCGTGTAAATCCAAGCCTTCCAAACGCTCATGTTCACGCAGCTCTTTACGTCTCTTTTTGGCTCGACGTACAAAACGCTGAACGCGCGTCTCATGACAACGTGAAGAGGAGGATCCTCTAGTCTTCACCAAGAACCTCCAACGGACACACACACATGGACACACACACATAGACACACACACATAGACACACACACATGGACGCACACACATAGACACACACACATAGACACACACACATGGACGCACACACATAGACACACACACATAGACACACACACATAGACACACACACATAGACACACACACATGGACGCACACACATAGATACACACACATAGACACACACACATGGACGCACACACATAGACACACACACATAGACACACACACATGGACGCACACACATAGACACACACACATAGACACACACACATGGACGCACACACATAGACACACACACATAGACACACACACATGGACGCACACACATAGACACACACACATAGACACACACACATGGACGCACACACATAGACACACACACATAGACACACACACATGGACGCACACACATAGACACACACACATAGACACACACACATGGACGCACACACATAGACACACACACATAGACACACACACATAGACACACACACATGGACGCACACACATAGATACACACACATAGACACACACACATAGACACACACACATGGACACACACACATGGACACACATGGACACACATGGACACACATGGACACACATGGACACACATGGACACACATGGACACACACATGGACACACACATGGACACACACACATGGACACACACATGGACACACACATGGACACACATGGACACACATGGACACACACACATGGACACACACACATGGACACACACATGGACACACACACATGGACACACACACATGGACACACACATGGACACACACACATGGACACACACATGGACACACACACATGGACACACACATGGACACACACACATGGACACACACACAGAAAGGGTTTGCTGACCTCCCATTTGTCTGCAATGGTGACAAAGTAAAACAATCCCAGCAGGTCACATGACCACAGGTCTGGTCCTAAAGGTCAGGAGGTCAAGCTTCACCTTCAGAGCCGGACAGCCCACGCTCCGGCCGCTCCTCTTCTGCATGGGGGGGGTCTTACCTGTGACTGTAGATTTAAAACCCCCCTTGTGTTTTTCACGCCGGTTTTGTGGGTTTTTGTGTCATTTCAGAAACCTCCTGTCACCTTCACGCCGACTGACTGGTTTCCGTGGCAACGTGAGCCACAAAGCCCCTATTCAGGTAAAACAAGCTTTTCTGAAAGAGTCCTGAGTGGGGGGTGGGGGGCATCATTTTGTCTGCTGAGAGCTCTGGAGATGCAGAAAATAATCACATAACAGTCCCCCCCCCATCCTGAGAGAGATAAATGAGCCCCATCTGCCCCCCACCGCCCCGTTAACAGATGAATGCATACGCCTGCTCCGGTTTCCCTCCCACACAGCCTCCACGCCGGCGTGCACGTGCTCGCCGCACCTTATGTCAGCCCGTCTCCTGCCTTCACACAGCAGATGATGCAGGAGGCATCTGACGCACACGCAGGAGCACGTGCACGCACACGTGCACACACCACTCAGTCAGACCTCCCATCAGAGGCCCTGTCAGTTACAGGACAGACTCCAGGATGAAGGTGGAGCCGGCAGAAGCAGCGTTGATAACCATGGAGGGGGGGTCAGAATGGGGGGGCTCCTGCTTTGTTCACTGGTTTCCACCTTTCAGACGTCCTGCAGCATTTAGGTCAGAAATGGTGAAGAACAGGCAGCGGCTCTGCGTTCTTCTCACCTCCTCGTCTGTGAGGCTTAGTCACCCAGAAAGCGTCTTTAGGACAAAAATAGGTCGTCAGATGAGCGGCATCGGCGCCGCGCTCCGCCAACATCCTGCTGCCGCTCACGGACGTACGGCAGAATGAGAGGTGGCTCCTTCACAGGCGATCCTTAGGCAGCTGAAGCAGCTTCTGATGCTTCCTCTTCAGGCTTTGGCCTTCAGGAGCAGAACTTCAGCTCCAATGGTTCCATTATTTGGACTGAACAGGATTCCATCGGATTCTGAAGCAGAAATCTGATGGACTTTGGTTCATTACGTTAAAGACTGACATTAGTCCAAATAATGGAAAGAGTGGAGCTCAGGCTGAGCATCACTTTCCTGCTGCTTCGTCTTGATTGGCTAAACGGTTAACGAGCTTCGTTAGGTCATTTCTTTTTATTTACTGGGGTTTAAAGGGTCAAATTACAGCTGGAGGTGGATGAGTGTAGATAAAGTTGTTGTCCTGCGTGTGTGGTTGTTGGAGTGGTCGTGTTTGTGCGTCCCTGCGCGGCGCCGCTCTGTGCGGCGTGCTCACCCGCCTTTGCTAACGGCTTTTATCTCCTGGAATAAAACTCGGAGACTCTCAGAGAGACGAGCTCTTATCTTCAGACAAGAGCAGCTGCAATTTAACCACATGCCTCTTTTCAATTAGCTTATTTCTGAGCATAAGGAGGTAATTTTGCGGTTTCTGTCTGGAACAGGTTCTATTCTGCTATCTGAAAGTGTCATAAAATAATTACGAGCTGCGGGAAACGCTGCTCGCCTCGTCTGATTCGGCGTTTCTCCGTGAAGCTGCACTTCACCCGTGTTTGTTTACGCCTGCAGGTACGTGTTTGCACTGATAAGCTCCGCGCTCTCACGCTCCTACATCAAATCAGAGTCAAATATCTGTCCAAGCATCAGGCTGAACGCGGCAGACTTCAGGGGAACTCGGCGCCGCTGATGAGGTTCGCCGCAGTCAGACGTGTTTCCTACATCTGACGTGTTCCTGCCGTGACGGTCATGCTTGTCTGCAGAACACGTGTTCGCGTTCAGCCCCACCGGCACCGAGGGAGGGGCCGGGGAGACCGACTCAGAAGGGGGAGGACGCCGGTGGGGGGTTGGGATGGACAGCGTGCTGCACTCACCTTGACTGCGGGGGGGTCTGAGCCAAAATGAGGTCACATAAATCAGAGCAATTATCTATCAGAGTATTTCCTGAACGGAACTGGTTTTTCCGTTTATAAATAAATGAAAATTCCACCCATCCATCCATCTTTTGGGGGTTGCTGGAGCCTATCCCAGCCACAGTTGGCCAATAGAAGCGTACAGCCTGAACAGGACCACACACAGCTAGAGGCCTCCGTAAACAGATGAGTCGTGTTTTCGGACTGTGGGAGAACCCGGAGAAAATCCACACGGATGAGGAGAACGTGCAGACTCCACACAGAAAGAACGCAGCTGGGATTCGAACAGTGCTAACCACTACACCACTGTCCACTGTGCAGCAATATATAAAAAAACCTGTAGTGCCGTGGGGAGGGGGCACACCTGTAGTGCTGTGGGGTGGGGGCACACCTATAGTATTGTGGGTTGGGGGGCGTACCTGTAGTGCCATGGGGTGGGGGGGGCGTACCTGTAGTGCCGCGTGGTGGGGGGGCGTACCTGTAGTGCCGCGTGGTGGGGGGGCGTACCTGTAGTGCCGCGTGGTGGGGGGGGCGTACCTGTAGTGCCGTGGGGTGGGGGGGCGTACCTGTAGTGCCATGGGGTGGGGGGGCGTACCTGTAGTGCCGCGTGGTGGGGGGGGCGTACCTGTAGTGCCGTGGGGTGGGGGGGCGTACCTGTAGTGCCATGGGGTGGGGGGGGCGTACCTGCAGTGCCGTGGGTTGGGGGGGGGGCACACCTGTAGTACTGTGGGGTGGGGGCACACCTATAGTATTGTGGGTTGGGGGGCGTACCTGTAGTGCCATGGGGTGGGGGGGGCGTACCTGTAGTGCCGCGTGGTGGGGGGGCGTACCTGTAGTGCCGTGGGGTGGGGGGGCGTACCTGTAGTGCCGCGTGGTGGGGGGGGCGTACCTGTAGTGCCGTGGGGTGGGGGGGCGTACCTGTAGTGCCGCGTGGTGGGGGGGGCGTACCTGTAGTGCCGCGTGGTGGGGGGGGCGTACCTGTAGTGCCGTGGGGTGGGGGGGCGTACCTGTAGTGCCGCGTGGTGGGGGGGCGTACCTGTAGTGCCGCGTGGTGGGGGGGGCGTACCTGTAGTGCCGTGGGGTGGGGGGGCGTACCTGTAGTGCCGCGTGGTGGGGGGGGCGTACCTGTAGTGCCGTGGGGTGGGGGGGCGTACCTGTAGTGCCGCGTGTCCCGGAGGGCGCGGTTGCTGGGGATGCGCTCGCTCTCCCTCTGGTTGAAGGCGTACAGCGTGTACGGGTCGTCTCCCGGCCTCCAGCGCCGCGCGTTCAGGTACGAGCGCTCGTCAAAGCCCTCCAGCAGCTCCTCCCACTCCGCATCCGAAATCTGCCGACCAATCAGTGAGAGCAAATCATCCCCTTCAGACTTGATTAGTCCTTTCATGCTGATTTTCTCCTGTGAGTCAAACGCAGAAAGGCGGCGGTGATCGAGCAGACAAACAGATGATTCAGGACTGAAACATTTATTCAGATTTCTGGGAAGACTGTGGAACTTTATTCTGAAAAGAAACATCAAAGATGCGTCTGACATTTTCTTTGTAGCGTCAGCTTGGACCTGAGATGTAGTCATAAATGTCAGACAGCGAGCGTCAGAATGAGTCTGCTGTCTGCAGCCAGGAGGCTTTAACCATCTGGAGGGCTTTCAGAGGGAGCTCCGCCTCCTGGAGCCGGTCCTCCTCAGGGATCTGCTCCACTTCACGTCTGAGATGCAGATCTGTCTGATGTTTGCATTAGTGCATCAAAGTGACAATCAGCAGCATTTAACTGCACAATGAGACAAACTGGGTCACTCAGCGTCTGCATGCTGCTGCTGATGCACTGAAGCTGACCCCCCCCAGTGGGGGGGTGGGGCAACAACAGCCTCTACCAGGAGTCCGACCCACCAGACCTTCAGTAAACGAGAGAGAGCCACTTCATCCCCTCCCACTGGGAGGATTGAATGAGGTTTTCAATCTTGTCATCGATCATGTGACCAGTCATGTGACTTCCATTCAGCTTGTCAGGATCTGAAGGAGAAAATGTTCTGAACTTCCATCAGAATCTGTAGTAAAAATCCTGTCAAATGTGGCTCCTCCCTCCTGACCCGTGCTCCTCCCTCCTTCCTGACCCGTGCTCCTCCCTCCTTCCTGATCCATGCTCCTCCCTCCCTCCTGACCCGTGCTCCTCCCTCCTTCCTGAACTGTACTCCTCCCTCCTTCCTGACCCGTGCTCCTCCTTCCTGATCCATGCTCCTCCCTCCCTCCTGATCCATGCTCCTCCCTCCCTCCTGAACTGTGCTCCTCCCTCCTTCCTGAACTGTGCTCCTCCCTCCTTCCTGACCCGTGCTCCTCCCTCCTTCCTGAACTGTACTCCTCCCTCCTTCCTGACCCGTGCTCCTCCCTCCTTCCTGACCCGTGCTCCTCCCTCCTTCCTGATCCGTGCTCCTCCCTCCTTCCTGACCCGTGCTCCTCCCTCCTTCCTGATCCGTGCTCCTCCTCCTTCCTGACCCTGCTCCCCCTCCTTCCTGATCCTGCTCCTCCCTCCTTCCTGACCCGTGCTCCTCCCTCCTTCCTGACCCGTGCTCCTCCCTCCTTCCTGATCCGTGCTCCTCCCTCCTTTCTGACCCGTGCTCCTCCCTCCTTCCTGACCCGTGCTCCTCCCTCCTTCCTGACCCGTGCTCCTCCCTCCTTCTGACCCGTGCTCCTCCTTCCTGACCCGTGCTCCCTCCTTCCGACCCGCTCCTCCTCCTCCTGATCCATGCTCCTCCCTCCCTCCTGACCATGCTCCTCCCCTCCTGACCCGTGCTCCTCCCTCCTCCTGACCCGTGCTCCTCCCTCCTTCCTGACCTGCCCTCCCTCCCTCCTGACCCGTGCTCCTCCCTCCTTCCGACTGTGCTCCTCCCTCCCTCCTGACCCGTGCTCCTCCCTCCTCCTGAACTGCTCCTCCCTCCTCCTGACCCGTGCTCCTCCCTCCTCCTGACCCGGCTCCTCCCTCCTTCTGACCCGTGCTCCTCCCTCCTTCCTGACCCGTGCTCCTCCCTCCTCCTGATCCGTGCTCCTCCCTCCTTCCTGATGTCCTCCTCCTTCCTGACCCGTGCCCCCCTCCTCTGACCGTGCTCCTCCCTCCCTCCTGACCCGTGCTCCTCCCTCCTTCCTGATCCGTGCTCCTCCCTCCTTTCTGACCCGTGCTCCTCCTTCCTGACCCGTGCTCCTCTCCTTTACGGTGGGTTCGGGTTTCAAACCTTTTTGCTCATTGGCTGTCAGACGCCTGCAGATGCACGCCTGACGTACTGCATTAAGGTTTGCTCATCTCAGCAACTCATCTAAGAAAGCACAGGTAGTGTGAGCTGCAGAGGTATGCTGGGATATTTGTCACCATCACACACAAAACCTTTGAAAGTGTAATATCAAATATTTGCTTTCAAATACTTTTTCTTTGCTCTAAATTTTTTTTTTGCTTTCAAAAAATGTGTTTGCGTTTGCGACATATGTTTTCATGCGTTGTGTCTCGTCTCTCTTTTTTCCTATCTTTGTTTTTGCTCTCATCAGTTTCAGTTTAGCTGACCCAGCTGCCATCAAACAGCTGCTGATTGGTCCAGATTCTAACCAATCAGGTGTTGCAGTGCTTGGAGGCAGAAATGGACTTTGGACTTTGTATCGGTTCTGTTCCAACGGGATTCTGCCGTTTTCAACCATCCTGGCCCGTTTCTCTCAGAGCAAATTTGAAAGCAAACATAGAATATTTTCATTTAAGACTTAGAAAGTCTTGTGAGCGACGTGGCATAAATATCCGTCCATAAAAAGGTTCTGATCATAAGTACAGCCTCAGCAGTTTCTGCTCCAATGCTCCATACAAACATGTTTAAACATCAGTTAGACATCAGCTGAATACTCAATGAAGAATTTCTCACAGCCAACGCGGTCTGCTGCATATTTGCATCAGCAGGCGTGGCGGGGTAGTATCAAAGTAAATTTCAGTCAAAGTATCCGAATACTTTTCAGTATGCAAACCATATGGATGCTTTAAGGAAAGCTGATGAACACGAGTCACAGACGAGTCACAGACGAGTCACAGACGAGTCTTTGAAGCTCAGAGACGTACAGATGCAGAATACAGGAGCCCCCCCAGCCCTGTTTTCCTTTACACGTGCTCATGCGTGCAGTGGGGTCACATGATCAATGGTGTGTGTAACACGACAAAAAAGAAAGAGAAGCTGGGATGGAAGCAGTCGCCCCCCCCCCCAGCCGTGGAGCTGCTGATGCGACACATTGTCTAAATGGGTCCATTACAGGCTGTGTGGCTCTGCCGTTAGTCTGCTCCTCCCCCGGTGGCTGAAACAACAAAGCATGAAGATCAAGACGGAGGAGAAGAGGAGACACCTGAGAGGAGGAGGGGAGGGGGACTGAAAAAAGACGAAGGGGGGGGCAGGAACATGACAATGGAAACCGGGTGATTTCAAAATAAAGGACGACAGGAAGCAGAACCACGGAATAGAAAAAATGTCAAACTGAAGGAAAAGAAACACCTCCTTCTTTCAAATGTTCACCTGCAGAGATCACCTGTGTGGGCGGAGCTACAGGCTGGGATTAGAATAGAAGAATAGAAGCCGAGGGTAAAGTCAATCAGATTCAAGCCTGAAAGGAGGGAAGTCAATGAAGAACAGAGTGAGCAGAGTTTCTGCGTCCCGTTTGGAAATGGGTAGTGATCGCATCCACAGCCTCTCCGCTAACCACAGCATTAGGAGGTCAATAACAGGACGCGGAACAAGAAGAAGATCAGCAGGAGACAGAGGCGTTCAGAAACAGGAGGAGAACCCTCTGAGAACGTGTCTCCTCGTGTTCTTTACAGCAGCTCAGGAACAACAATGCAGGTTCTGAGGAGTCCTGACTGAACGCAGACTTCTGCTCGCTCCCCGTTAAGGTGTCAGGTCATCCAATCAGAGCGAACCAGACACTCTGACTCCAAAAACCAGAAGAACTTATTAATATTGCATTTCCTAACTAGATCTTCCTCCATTTTTACAGCGAGAACAGAGAACACTGACAGGAACAGCCAGCTGAGATAACAATAATGGATCAGATGTATGTGACAGTCCAGACGCTCAACGTCCTGCCAGTGTGTCCATCATTCATTCCTACTTGGTGAGGGTAACTACTGATGCACCACAGCTGCCCCGGGGCAGACAGACACGGGTCACGCCTACAGCCCCTCTGACCATCACCAGGACATTCACACACCAGTGGAGCCATGCTGGAGGCAGGGAAGGGGAAATGTCTTGCCCAAGGACACAAGGGCAGTTTACTGGGGGGAGTGGGGATCGAACTGCCGACCCTTTGATCATTGGATGACCTGCTCAACCGCCTGAGCCACTGCTGCCACACAAGTCCACGTTCAGGAAGAAGACACAGACCAGAGAACAGAGACATTTCTATGCAGATGAAGGACTGGTCTGTATCCACAGCTCAGGTCACACAGGCACAGAAGCTCCGCCTCTTTTCTAAAGTTTACTCGTTAGTCTCTCAGCAGCTCTTCCTCGTTGTCCTGGAGCTGGAGGGAGATCAGATGGAGCAAAGCAGCAGAACTGATGCACTGATGTTTGATTCTGTTCCTGCCCCCCCCAACACTTGTGTTTTTAGAGAACGGGGCTCCATCAGTGTCGCTGAATTAGTCACAGCAGAATCTCGGAGCACAGCTGTCATGGCTGCAGGCGAGTCAGCGATCCAAGCTTTATCTCTGATCCCGATCTAAGTTAGAAACCGCAGCAGCAGCAGATCAACACTGAGGTGATCCGAGACCAATGATTGAGTTAGTCCAGAACCAGTTCAGAACTCTGGACCTCTGAGGTCATCAGGTCATCATGCCTGCACATGCATGTTGAAAGCATGTGTGAGAACACGTACTTGAACTTCATACATGAAAAATCATGTATGTTTATGCCATGTGAATGTGCTGTCACATGTGCATGCACAAGCTTGACGAAACCGTGACATGCATGAGCATGCACAAGCCTCCCTCTTTTTATCGTAAAGTTTTTGAAGTTTAGGGTTAGGGTTTTGTTGATCTCTCTCGTCTCCTTAAAAACTAGATTGTGATGAAAACGTGACGAAGACGTATCGAAAACGTGACGAAGACGTGACGAAGACGTGACGAAGACGTGACGAAGACGTATCAAAAACATGACAAAAACGTGACGAAGACGTGACGAAGACGTGACGAAGACGTGACGAAGACGTATCAAAAACATGACGAAAACATGACGAAGACGTATTGAAAACGTGACGAAGACGTATCGAAAACATGACGAAGACATATCGAAAACGTGACGAAGACGTATCAAAAACGTGACGAAAACATGACGAAGACGTATTGAAAACGTGACGAAGACGTATCGAAAACGTGACGAAGACGTATCAAAAACGTGACGAAAACATGACGAAGACGTATTGAAAACGTGACGAAGACGTATCGAAAACGTGACAAAAACGTGACGAAGACGTGACAAAGACGTGACGAAGACGTATCAAAAACGTGACGAAAACATGACGAAGACGTATTGAAAACGTGACGAAGACGTATCGAAAACGTGACAAAAACGTGACGAAGACGTGACAAAGACGTGACGAAGACGTATCAAAAACATGACGAAAACATGACGAAGACGTTTTTGAAGACGTATCGAAAACGTGACAAAGACGTATCGAAAACGTGACAAAGACGTATCAAAAACATGACGAAGACGTATCAAAAACATGACGAAGACGTATTGAAAACGTGACAAAGACGTATCGAAAACATGACGAAGACGTATCGAAAACGTGACGAAGACGTATCAAAAACGTGACGAAAACATGACGAAGACATATGGAAAACGTGACGAAGACGTATCAAAAACGTGACGAAAACATGACGAAGACGTATCGAAAACGTGACAAAAACGTGACGAAGACGTGACGAAGACGTATCAAAAACGTGACGAAAACATGACGAAGACGTATCGAAAACGTGACGAAGACGTATCAAAAACGTGACGAAAACATGACGAAGACGTATTGAAAACATGACGAAGACGTATTGAAAACGTGACGAAGACGTATCGAAAACGTGACGAAGACGTATCAAAAACGTGACGAAAACATGACGAAGACGTATTGAAAACGTGACGAAGACGTATCGAAAACGTGACGAAAACATGACGAAGACGTATTGAAAACGTGACGAAGACGTATCGAAAACGTGACAAAAACGTGACGAAGACGTGACAAAGACGTGACGAAGACGTATCAAAAACGTGACGAAAACATGACGAAGACGTATTGAAAACGTGACGAAGACGTATCGAAAACGTGACAAAAACGTGACGAAGACGTGACAAAGACGTGACGAAGACGTATCAAAAACATGACGAAAACATGACGAAGACGTTTTTGAAGACGTATCGAAAACGTGACAAAGACGTATCGAAAACGTGACAAAGACGTATCGAAAACGTGACAAAGACGTATCAAAAACATGACGAAGACGTATCAAAAACATGACGAAGACGTATTGAAAACGTGACAAAGACGTATCGAAAACATGACGAAGACGTATCGAAAACGTGACGAAGACGTATCAAAAACGTGACGAAAACATGACGAAGACATATGGAAAACGTGACGAAGACGTATCAAAAATGTGACGAAAACATGACGAAGACGTATGGAAAACGTGACGAAAACATGACGAAGACGTATCGAAAACGTGACGAAGACGTATCAAAAACGTGAGGAAAACATGACGAAGACGTATTGAAAACGTGACGAAGACGTATCGAAAACGTGACGAAAACATGACGAAGACGTATTGAAAACGTGACGAAGACGTATCGAAAACGTGACAAAAACGTGACGAAGACGTGACAAAGACGTGACGAAGACGTATCAAAAACGTGACGAAAACATGACGAAGACGTATTGAAAACGTGACGAAGACGTATCGAAAACGTGACAAAAACGTGACGAAGACGTGACAAAGACGTGACGAAGACGTATCAAAAACATGACGAAAACATGACGAAGACGTTTTTGAAGACGTATCGAAAACGTGACAAAGACGTATCAAAAACATGACGAAGACGTATTGAAAACGTGACAAAGACGTATCGAAAACATGACGAAGACGTATCGAAAACGTGACGAAGACGTATCAAAAACGTGACGAAAACATGACGAAGACATATGGAAAACGTGACGAAGACGTATCAAAAACGTGACGAAAACATGACGAAGACGTATGGAAAACGTGACGAAAACATGACGAAGACATATCGAAAACGTGACGAAGACGTATCAAAAACGTGACGAAAACATGATGAAGACGTATCGAAAACGTGACGAAGACGTATCGAAAACGTGACAAAGACGTGACGAAGACATGACGAAGACATGACGAAGACCTGACGAAAACATGACAAAGACGTATTGAAAACGTGACGAAGACGTATCGAAAACATGACGAAGACGTATCGAAAACATGACGAAGACGTATTGAAAACGTGACGAAGACGTATCAAAAACGTGACGAAAACATGATGAAGACGTATCGAAAACGTGACGAAGACGTATCGAAAACGTGACGAAAACATGACGAAGACGTATCGAAAACGTGACGAAGACGTATCGAAAACGTGACGAAGACGTGACGAAGACGTATCAAAAACGTGACGAAGACGTATCAAAAACGTGACGAAGACGTATCAAAAACGTGATGAAGACGTATCGAAAACGTGACGAAGACGTATCGAAAACGTGACGAAGACGTGACGAAGACGTATCAAAAACGTGACGAAGACGTATCAAAAACGTGACGAAAACATGATGAAGACGTATCGAAAACGTGACGAAGACGTATCAAAAACGTGACGAAAACATGTGGAAGACGTATTGAAAACGTGACGAAGACGTATCGATCAGTGACAAAAACGTGACGAAGACGTGACGAAGACGTATCAAAAACATGACGAAAACATGACGAAGACGTTTTTGAAGACGTATCGAAAACGTGACGAAGACGTATCAAAAAGGTGACGAAAACATGACGAATACGTATTGAAAACGTGACAAAGACGTATCGAAAACATGACGAAGACGTATCGAAAACGTGACGAAGACGTATCAAAAACGTGACGAAAACATGACGAAGACGTATGGAAAACGTGACGAAGACGTATCAAAAACGTGACGAAAACGTGACAAAGACGTGATGAAAAAGTGACGAAGACCTGACGAAAACGTGATGAAGACGTGACGAAAACGTGACGAAGACGTGACGAAGACGTGACGAAGACGTGACGAAAACGTGACGAAGACGTGACGAAGACGTGACGAAAACGTGACGAAGACGTGACGAAAACGTGACGAAGACGTATCGAAAACGTGACGAAGACCTGAGGAAGACGTGATGAAGACGTGACGGAAACGTGACGAAAACTTGACTAAGACGTGACGAAGACGTGATGAAAACGTGACGAAGACGTAATGAAAACGTGACGAAGACGTAATGAAAACGTGCCGAAAACGTGACAAAGACGTGATGAAAACGTGACGAAAACGTGACAAAGACGTGATGAAAACGTGACGAAAACGTGACAAAGATGTGACGAAAACGTGATGAAGACGTGACAAAGACGTGACAAAAAAGTGCCGAAGACCTGACGAAAACGTGATGAAGACGTGACGAAAACGTGACGAAGTCGTGACGAAGACGTGACGAAAACGTGACGAAGACGTGACGAAGACATGACGAAGACGTGACGAAGACGTGACGAAAACGTGACGAAGACGTGACAAAGACGTGATGAAAACGTGACAAAGACGTAATGAAGACGTGACGAAAACGTGACGAAGACGTGACGAAGACATGACGAAGACGTGACGAAGACGTGACGAAAACGTGACGAAGACGTGACAAAGACGTGATGAAAACGTGACAAAGACGTAATGAAAACGTGACGAAAACGTGACAAAGATGTGATGAAAACGTGACGAAGACGTGATGAAAACGTGATGAAGACGTGACGAAGACGTGATGAAAGAGTGACGAAGACCTGACGAAAACGTGATGAAGACGTGACGAAAATGTGACGAAGACGTGGCGAAGACATGACGAAGACGTGACGAAGACGTGACGAAAACGTGACAAAGACATGATGAAGACGTGAGGAAAACGTGACGAAGACATGATGAAGATGTGACGAAACCGTGACGAAGACGTGATGAAAACGTGACGAAGACGTGATGAAAACGTGATGAAGACGTGACGAAAACGTGACGAAGACGTGGCGAAGACATGACGAAGACGTGACGAAGACGTGACGAAAACGTGACAAAGACATGATGAAGACGTGAGGAAAACGTGACGAAGACATGATGAAGATGTGACGAAACCGTGACGAAGACGTGATGAAAACGTGATGAAGACGTGATGAAAACGTGATGAAGACGTGACGAAAATGTGACGAAGACGTGGCGAAGACATGACGAAGACGTGACGAAGACGTGACGAAAACGTGACAAAGACATGATGAAGACGTGAGGAAAACGTGACGAAGACATGATGAAGATGTGACGAAACCGTGACGAAGACGTGATGAAAACGTGACGAAGACGTGATGAAAACGTGATGAAGACGTGACGAAGACGTGATGAAAGAGTGACGAAGACCTGACGAAAACGTGATGAAGACGTGACGAAAATGTGACGAAGACGTGGCGAAGACATGGCGAAGACATGACGAAGACGTGACGAAGACGTGACGAAAACGTGACAAAGACATGATGAAGACGTGAGGAAAACGTGACGAAGACATGATGAAGATGTGACGAAACCGTGACGAAGACGTGATGAAAACGTGACAGACGTGACGAAGACATGACGAAGATGTGAGGAAAACATGACGAAGACGTATCCAAAAAAAAGACGAAGACGTATCGAAAACGTGACGAAGACGTGGCGAAGACATGACGAAGACGTGACGAAAACGTGACAAAGACGTGACAAAGACGTGATGAAAACGTGACGAAGACGTGGCGAAGACATGACGAAGACGTGACGAAGACGTATCGAAAACGTGACGAAGACGTGGCGAAGACATGACGAAGACGTGACGAAAACGTGACAAAGACGTGACAAAGACGTGATGAAAACGTGACGAAGACGTGGCGAAGACCTGACGAAAACGTGATGAAGACGTGACGAAAACGTGACGAAGACGTGACGAAGACGTGACGAAGACGTGACGAAAACGTGACGAAGACGTGACGAAGACATGACGAAAACGTGACGAAGACGTGACGAAAACGTGACGAAGACGTATCGAAAACGTGACGAAGACCTGAGGAAGACGTGATGAAGACGTGACGGAAACGTGACGAAAACTTGACTAAGACGTGACGAAGAGGTGATGAAAACGTGACGAAGACGTAATGAAAACGTGACGAAGACGTAATGAAAACGTGCCGAAAACGTGACAAAGACGTGATGAAAACGTGACGAAAACGTGACAAAGACGTGATGAAAACGTGACGAAAACGTGACAAAGATGTGACGAAAACGTGATGAAGACGTGACAAAGACGTGACAAAAAAGTGCCGAAGACCTGACGAAAACGTGATGAAGACGTGACGAAAACGTGACGAAGTCGTGACGAAGACGTGACGAAAACGTGACGAAGACGTGACGAAGACATGACGAAGACGTGACGAAGACGTGACGAAAACGTGACGAAGACGTGACAAAGACGTGATGAAAACGTGACAAAGACGTAATGAAGACGTGACGAAAACGTGATGAAGACGTGACGAAGACATGACGAAGACGTGACGAAGACGTGACGAAAACGTGACGAAGACGTGACAAAGACGTGATGAAAACGTGACAAAGACGTAATGAAAACGTGACGAAAACGTGACAAAGATGTGATGAAAACGTGACGAAGACGTGATGAAAACGTGATGAAGACGTGACGAAGACGTGATGAAAGAGTGACGAAGACCTGACGAAAACGTGATGAAGACGTGACGAAAATGTGACGAAGACGTGGCGAAGACATGACGAAGACGTGACGAAGACGTGACGAAAACGTGACAAAGACATGATGAAGACGTGAGGAAAACGTGACGAAGACATGATGAAGATGTGACGAAACCGTGACGAAGACGTGATGAAAACGTGATGAAGACGTGACGAAAATGTGACGAAGACGTGGCGAAGACATGACGAAGACGTGACGAAGACGTGACGAAAACGTGACAAAGACATGATGAAGACGTGAGGAAAACGTGACGAAGACATGATGAAGATGTGACGAAACCGTGACGAAGACGTGATGAAAACGTGACGAAGACGTGATGAAAACGTGATGAAGACGTGACGAAAACGTGACGAAGACGTGGCGAAGACATGACGAAGACGTGACGAAAACGTGACAAAGACATGATGAAGACGTGAGGAAAACGTGACGAAGACATGATGAAGATGTGACGAAACCGTGACGAAGACGTGATGAAAACGTGATGAAGACGTGATGAAAACGTGATGAAGACGTGACGAAAATGTGACGAAGACGTGGCGAAGACATGACGAAGACGTGACGAAGACGTGACGAAAACGTGACAAAGACATGATGAAGACGTGAGGAAAACGTGACGAAGACATGATGAAGATGTGACGAAACCGTGACGAAGACGTGATGAAAACGTGACGAAGACGTGATGAAAACGTGATGAAGACGTGACGAAGACGTGATGAAAGAGTGACGAAGACCTGACGAAAACGTGATGAAGACGTAACGAAAATGTGACGAAGACGTGGCGAAGACATGACGAAGACGTGACGAAAACGTGACAAAGACATGATGAAGACGTGAGGAAAACGTGACGAAGACATGATGAAGATGTGACGAAACCGTGACGAAGACGTGATGAAAACGTGACAGACGTGACGAAGACATGACGAAGATGTGAGGAAAACATGACGAAGACGTATGGAAAACATGACGAAGACGTATCCAAAAAAAAGACGAAGACGTATCGAAAACATGACGAAGACGTGGCGAAGACGTGGCGAAGACATGACGAAGACGTGACGAAAACGTGACAAAGACGTGACAAAGACGTGATGAAAACGTGACGAAGACCTGACGAAAACGTGACAAAGATGTGACGAAGACGTATCAAAAACGTGACGAAAACGTGACGAAGACGTATCGAAAACGTGACGAAGACGTATCGAAAACGTGACGAAGACGTATCGAAAACGTGACGAAGACGTATCGAAAACATGACGAAGACGTATCGAAAACGCGTGTAGCCACCGCTCCACGTGGACCCTAACCAGGCCTCTGCGTGTGCGCACGTGTGCACGCTTGTGAGTGTGACAGCTGTCACTTATCCTGGTAACTGAAGATACCGAGATCGCAGCTGGTAGGTCACCTGTTCAGGTGTGTTGTTCTGAAGCCTGTCCGGTACTCCAAAGGACACGCCCCTCAAGCCCGTTCCACATTCAGAGCAGGTTCCTGGCCAAGGTTCTGGTTCTGGTTCTGGCCCATGTGACTTTGCCTGCAGACCAGAGGCTGTGGAGATGTTTCTAAACAGTCATCTGAGCTGGATGAATGCAGGCCGTTTAAATCTGACCTCTGACCCCTGCTGTGGACCTCCACTGGATGTGAGCTTGTGACCTCTGACCTCAGAGTGTAGTCAGCAGAGCTGAGATGAAGCCTGGAGGCTCTGAATGGATCAGCAGAGGACTGCGTTGCATATTCATGCTGCAGTTAAACAGTTAAAGCGGAGATGAAGGCGCCCACTGCAGCACAGCATGGGGGGGGGGGCAGATAAATGCAGAAATATGGAAATTTCCAGGTACGTTTCTGACGTCCTTCCTGCTGCACAGGAAAGTCTTCAGCCAGTTTGATAGCGGTCCCAAAAACAAGCCCCAGCTGCCAGAGAGAACGCAGCACAACAGACGGCCGCTCCACCACAGCGGTTCAGGTCAGCAGATTCCTTAAACGACAGAAAATGTCCCTTTTCCAGCAAAGGCTTCAGATGTTTGATGCCAGGACCCGTCAGAAGCTAAACAGGTCACTAGCGGGTTTGTTCTGCAGACGTCCAGCTTTCCTTCATGCTGATGTTCCCCAACAACACTTGGAACCACTACAGTTGTGTTTTTACCTCCTGGTTCCTTCAGCATTGGTACGACCCAAACAAAACTAGAGATCCGTCTCCTTTAGAAAAAGTTCCTGTTTGTTTCTTCTTTTTTCTCTCCATCCACGCTTCCAGCTTCAGTTTTCATCAGGAAGCCTTGATCCTTCATCCTCCTCGGTTCTGACGTCACTCATCCTAGTCTGCATCTAAAACCGAACGTGGAGGATCTGAAGGTGGGAGGAGTCTTAAAACAGAGACGAGGCTCCATTTTCAGTCAGACAACTCTTGCAGTAAGAAATATTTATTTGACATTTTCCACATACTTTAGTTGGCATTCACATCTTTTGGTTTGGCATAAGGCTCCGTTCAATTCCATGAGAGATTTCCATAAAACTTTCGGGTAACAAAAACCCCCTTTACGGAGCCCACAGGTGGAAGCCGGGGAGGAGGGTGGGGCGAAGAATGAGCGCTGAAGGTAAGAAAGAGAATGAACGCCTGCGCACCTGGCTTAAATAGGACGCTGAGCAGGTGAGTTAATTGACTGAACCGCCCTAGGGTATTAGCTGTACACTGCTACGAGTCATCTGCCCGAAACACGACTGAAATCGTCATTTTATTTCTGTTGGAGAGCGTTTCCCTGCAGACCAGACCATCTGGATCTGCTCACTGCTGCAGGGTCGACCGCTCTGCCCGACTAATCCGGACCGGCATCCCAGCGGACCGCAGTTTGGAGAACGTTCACCTCCAAGCTGCTCAGAATTCCACACCTTGTTCCCAAAACATCCTGGTGAATAAAAATGCAGAGCAGACGCTGCAACAGCCTCTGCAGGAGAACCAAACCTAGAGAGCAGACGTGACGGTCTGCATTCTGTAACACACAGAAAAACACACACTCATGCACACTCACACATACACAGAAACACACACACAGAAACAGAGAGGCACACCTTCAGTCTGATCTGAATCCATCATCCATCATCAGTAGACCTGCATCCATCATCAGTGGACCTGCATCCATCATCAGTAGACCTGCATCCATCATCAGTAGACCTGCATCCATCATCAGTGGAGCTGCATCCATCATCAGTGGACCTGCATCCATCATCAGTGGACCTGCATCCATCATCATTAGACCTGCATCCATCATCAGTGGAGATGCATCCATCATCAGTGGAGCTGCATCCATCATCAGTGGAGCTGCATCCATCATCAGTAGACCTGCATCCATCATCAGTGGACCTGCATCCATCATCAGTGGACCTGCATCCATCATCAGTGGAGCTGCATCCATCATCAGTGGAGCTGCATCCATCATCAGTGGACCTGCATCCATCATCAGGAGACCTGCATCCATCATCAATAGACCTGCATCCATCATCAGTGGACCTGCATCCATCATCAATAGACCTGCATCCATCATCAGTAGACCTGCATCCATCATCAGTGGACCTGCATCCATCATCAGTGGACCTGCATCCATCATCAGTGGAGCTGCATCCATCATCAGTGGAGCTGCATCCATCATCAGTGGACCTGCATCCATCATCAGTGGACCTGCATCCATCATCAGTGGACCTGCATCCATCATCAGTGGAGCTGCATCCATCATCAGTCATCATCATTAGACCTGCATTCATCATCAGTGGACCTGCATCCATCATCAGTGGACCTGCATCCATCATCAGTGGACCTGCATCCATCATCAGTAGACCTGCATCCATCATCATTAGACCTGCATTCATCATCAGTGGACCTGCATCCATCATCAGTGGACCTGCATCCATCATCAGTGGACCTGCATCCATCATCAGTAGACCTGCATCCATCATCAGTGGACCTGCATCCATCATCAGTGGACCTGCATCCATCATCAGTGGACCTGCATCCATCATCAGTGGACCTGCATCCATCATCAGGAGACCTGCATCCATCATCAATAGACCTGCATCCATCATCAGTGGACCTGCATCCATCATCAGTAGACCTGCATCCATCATCAGTGGACCTGCATCCATCATCAGTGGAGCTGCATCCATCATCAGTGGAGCTGCATCCATCATCAGTGGACCTGCATCCATCATCAGTAGACCTGCATCCATCATCAGTAGACCTGCATCCATCATCATTAGACCTGCATCCATCATCAGTGGAGCTGCATCCATCATCAGTGGACCTGCATCCATCATCAGTGGACCTGCATCCATCATCAGTGGACCTGCATCCATCATCAGTGGAGCTGCATCCATCATCAGTGGACCTGCATCCATCATCAGTGGACCTGCATCCATCATCAGTGGACCTGCATCCATCATCAGTGGAGATGCATCCATCATCAGTGGACCTGCATCCATCATCAGTGGAGCTGCATCCATCATCAGTGGAGCTGCATCCATCATCAGTAGACCTGCATCCATCATCAGTGGACCTGCATCCATCATCAGTGGAGCTGCATCCATCATCAGTGGAGCTGCATCCATCATCAGTGGAGCTGCATCCATCATCAGTGGACCTGCATCCATCATCAGGAGACCTGCATCCATCATCAATAGACCTGCATCCATCATCAGTGGAGCTGCATCCATCATCAGTGGACCTGCATCCATCATCAGTGGACCTGCATCCATCATCAGTGGACCTGCATCCATCATCAGTGGAGCTGCATCCATCATCAGTCATCATCATTAGACCTGCATTCATCATCAGTGGACCTGCATCCATCATCAGTGGACCTGCATCCATCATCAGTGGACCTGCATCCATCATCAGTAGACCTGCATCCATCATCATTAGACCTGCATTCATCATCAGTGGACCTGCATCCATCATCAGTGGACCTGCATCCATCATCAGTGGACCTGCATCCATCATCAGTAGACCTGCATCCATCATCAGTAGACCTGCATCCATCATCATTAGACCTGCATTCATCATCAGTGGACCTGCATCCATCATCAGTGGAGCTGCATCCATCATCAGTAGACCTGCATCCATCATCAGTGGACCTGCATCCATCATCAGGAGACCTGCATCCATCATCAATAGACCTGCATCCATCATCAGTGGACCTGCATCCATCATCAGTAGACCTGCATCCATCATCAGTGGACCTGCATCCATCATCAGTGGAGCTGCATCCATCATCAGTGGAGCTGCATCCATCATCAGTGGACCTGCATCCATCATCAGTGGACCTGCATCCATCATCAGTGGAGCTGCATCCATCATCAGTGGAGCTGCATCCATCATCAGTGGAGCTGCATCCATCATCAGTAGACCTGCATCCATCATCAGTGGACCTGCATCCATCATCAGGAGACCTGCATCCATCATCAATAGACCTGCATCCATCATCAGTGGAGCTGCATCCATCATCAGTGGACCTGCATCCATCATCAGTGGACCTGCATCCATCATCAGTAGACCTGCATCCATCATCATTAGACCTGCATTCATCATCAGTGGACCTGCATCCATCATCAGTGGACCTGCATCCATCATCAGTGGAGCTGCATCCATCATCAGTAGACCTGCATCCATCATCAGTGGACCTGCATCCATCATCAGTGGAGCTGCATCCATCATCAGTGGACCTGCATCCATCATCAGTGGACCTGCATCCATCATCAGTGGACCTGCATCCATCATCAGTGGAGCTGCATCCATCATCAGTAGACCTGCATCCATCATCAGTGGACCTGCATCCATCATCAGTGGAGCTGCATCCATCATCAGTGGACCTGCATCCATCATCAGTGGACCTGCATCCATCATCAGTGGAGCTGCATCCATCATCAGTCATCATCATTAGACCTGCATTCATCATCAGTGGACCTGCATCCATCATCAGTGGACCTGCATCCATCATCAGTGGACCTGCATCCATCATCAGTGGAGCTGCATCCATCATCAGTCATCATCATTAGACCTGCATTCATCATCAGTGGACCTGCATCCATCATCAATAGACCTGCATCCATCATCAGTGGAGCTGCATCCATCATCAGTGGACCTGCATCCATCATCAGTGGACCTGCATCCATCATCAGTGGAGCTGCATCCATCATCAGTCATCATCATTAGACCTGCATTCATCATCAGTGGACCTGCATCCATCATCAGTGGACCTGCATCCATCATCAGTGGAGCTGCATCCATCATCAGTCATCATCATTAGACCTGCATTCATCATCAGTGGACCTGCATCCATCATCAGTGGACCTGCATCCATCATCAGTGGACCTGCATCCATCATCAGTGGACCTGCATCCATCATCAGTGGAGCTGCATCCATCATCAGTCATCATCATTAGACCTGCATTCATCATCAGTGGACCTGCATCCATCATCAGTGGACCTGCATCCATCATCAGTAGACCTGCATCCATCATCAGTAGACCTGCATTCATCATCAGTGGAGCTGCATCCATCATCAGTGGAGCTGCATCCATCATCAGTGGACCTGCATCCATCATCAGTGGAGCTGCATCCATCATCAGTGGACCTGCATCCATCATCATTAGACCTGCATTCATCATTAGTGGACCTGCATCCATCATCAGTGGACCTGCATCCATCATCAGTGGACCTGCATCCATCATCAGTGGAGCTGCATCCATCATCAGTCATCATCATTAGACCTGCATTCATCATCAGTGGACCTGCATCCATCATCAGTGGACCTGCATCCATCATCAGTGGACCTGCATCCATCATCAGTAGACCTGCATCCATCACCATTAGACCTGCATTCATCATCAGTGGACCTGCATTCATCATCAGTGGACCTGCATCCATCATCAGTGGACCTGCATCCATCATCAGTGGACCTGCATCCATCATCAGTGGACCTGCATCCATCATCAGTGGAGCTGCATCCATCATCAGTCATCATCATTAGACCTGCATTCATCATCAGTGGACCTGCATCCATCATCAGTGGACCTGCATCCATCATCAGGAGACCTGCATCCATCATCAATAGACCTGCATCCATCATCAGTGGAGCTGCATCCATCATCAGTGGACCTGCATCCATCATCAGTGGACCTGCATCCATCATCAGTGGACCTGCATCCATCATCAGTGGAGCTGCATCCATCATCAGGAGACCTGCATCCATCATCAGTGGACCTGCATCCATCATCAGGAGACCTGCATCCATCATCAATAGACCTGCATCCATCATCAGTGGACCTGCATCCATCATCAGTAGACCTGCATCCATCATCAGTGGACCTGCATCCATCATCAGTGGAGCTGCATCCATCATCAGTGGAGCTGCATCCATCATCAGTCATCATCATTAGACCTGCATTCATCATTAGTGGACCTGCATCCATCATCAGTGGACCTGCATCCATCATCAGTAGACCTGCATCCATCATCAGTGGACCTGCATCCATCATCAATACACCTGCATCCATCATCAAAGGACCTGCATCCATCATCAGGAGACCTGCATCCATCATCAGTCATCATCATTAGACCTGCATCCATCATCAGTGGACCTGCATCCATCATCAGTGGAGCTGCATCCATCATCAGTGGAGCTGCATCCATCATCAGTGGAGCTGCATCCATCATCAGTCATCATCATTAGACCTGCATCCATCATCAGTGGACCTGCATCCATCATCAGTGGACCTGCATCCATCATCAATAGACCTGCATCCATCATCAGTCATCATCATTAGACCTGCATCCATCATCAGTGGACCTGCATCCATCATCAGTGGACCTGCATCCATCATCATTAGACCAGCATCCATCATCAGTAGACCTGCATCCATCAATAGTGGACCTGCATCCATCATCATTAGACCTGCATCCACCATCAATACACCTGCATCCATCATCAAAGGACCTGCATCCATCATCATTAGACCTGCATCCATCATCAGTCATCATCATTAGACCTGCATCCATCATCAGTGGACCTGCATCCATCATCAGTGGAGCTGCATCCATCATCAGTGGAGCTGCATCCATCATCAGTGGACCTTCATCCATCATCAGTGGACCTGCATCCATCATCAGTGGACCTGCATCCCTCATCAGTAGACCTGCATCCATCATCAGTGGACCTGCATCCATCATCAGTGGACCTGCATCCATCATCAGTGGAGCTGCATCCATCATCAGTAGACCTGCATCCATCATCAGTAGACCTGCATCCATCATCAGTGAACCTGCATCCATCATCAGTGGAGCTGCATCCATCATCAGTAGACCTGCATCCATCATCAGTAGACCTGCATCCATCATCAGTGGAGTTGCATCCATCATCAGTGGACCTGCATCCATCATCAGTGAACCTGCATCCATCATCAGTGGACCTGCATCCATCATCAGTGGAGCTGCATCCATCATCAGTGGACCTGCATCCATCATCAGTGGAGCTGCATCCATCATCAGTGGAGCTGCATCCATCATCAGTAGACCTGCATCCATCATCAGTGGACCTGCATCCATCATCAGTGGAGCTGCATCCATCATCAGTAGACCTGCATCCATCATCAGTAGACCTGCATCCATCATCAGTGAACCTGCATCCATCATCAGTGGACCTGCATCCATGATCAATAGACCTGTATCCATCATCAGTGGACCTGCATCCATCATCAGTAGACCTGCATCCATCATCAGTGGACCTGCATCCATCATCAGGAGACCTGCATCCATCATCAATAGACCTGCATCCATCATCAGTGGAGCTGCATCCATCATCAGTGGACCTGCATCCATCATCAGTGGACCTGCATCCATCATCAGTAGACCTGCATCCATCATCAGTGGACCTGCATCCATCATCAGTGGACCTGCATCAATCATCAGGAGACCTGCATCCATCATCAGTCATCATCATTAGACCTGCATCCATCATCAGTGGAGTTGCATCCATCATCAGTGGACCTGCATCCATCATCAGTGAACCTGCATCCATCATCAGTGGAGCTGCATCCATGATCAATAGACCTGTATCCATCATCAGTGGACCTGCATCCATCATCAGTGAACCTGCATCCATCATCAGTGGAGCTGCATCCATCATCAGGAGACCTGCATCCATCATCAGTGGACCTGCATCCATCATCAGGAGACCTGCATCCATCATCAATAGACCTGCATCCATCATCAGTGGACCTGCATCCATCATCAGTAGACCTGCATCCATCATCAGTGGACCTGCATCCATCATCAGTGGAGCTGCATCCATCATCAGTGGAGCTGCATCCATCATCAGTCATCATCATTAGACCTGCATTCATCATTAGTGGACCTGCATCCATCATCAGTGGACCTGCATCCATCATCAGTAGACCTGCATCCATCATCAGTGGACCTGCATCCATCATCAATACACCTGCATCCATCATCAAAGGACCTGCATCCATCATCAGGAGACCTGCATCCATCATCAGTCATCATCATTAGACCTGCATCCATCATCAGTGGACCTGCATCCATCATCAGTGGAGCTGCATCCATCATCAGTGGAGCTGCATCCATCATCAGTGGACCTGCATCCATCATCAGTCATCATCATTAGACCTGCATCCATCATCAGTGGACCTGCATCCATCATCAGTGGACCTGCATCCATCATCAATAGACCTGCATCCATCATCAGTCATCATCATTAGTGGACCTGCATCCATCATCAGTGGACCTGCATCCATCATCAGTGGACCTGCATCCATCATCAGTGGAGCTGCATCCATCATCAGTGGACCTGCATCCATCATCAGTGGACCTGCATCCATCATCAGTGGACCTGCATCCATCATCAGTGGACCTGCATCCATCATCAGTAGACCTGCATCCATCAATAGTGGACCTGCATCCATCATCATTAGACCAGCATCCATCATCAGTAGACCTGCATCCATCAATAGTGGACCTGCATCCATCATCATTAGACCTGCATCCACCATCAATACACCTGCATCCATCATCAGAGGACCTGCATCCATCATCATTAGACCTGCATCCATCATCAGTCATCATCATTAGACCTGCATCCATCATCAGTGGACCTGCATCCATCATCAGTGGAGCTGCATCCATCATCAGTGGACCTGCATCCATCATCAGTGGAGCTGCATCCATCATCAGTGGACCTGCATCCATCATCAGTGGACCTGCATCCCTCATCAGTAGACCTGCATCCATCATCAGTGGACCTGCATCCATCATCAGTGGAGCTGCATCCATCATCAGTGGAGCTGCATCCATCATCAGTAGACCTGCATCCATCATCAGTGGACCTGCATCCATCATCAGTGGAGCTGCATCCATCATCAGTAGACCTGCATCCATCATCAGTAGACCTGCATCCATCATCAGTGAAC
Source organism: Oryzias curvinotus (assembly GCA_023969325.1). Taxonomy (NCBI): domain Eukaryota; kingdom Metazoa; phylum Chordata; class Actinopteri; order Beloniformes; family Adrianichthyidae; genus Oryzias; species Oryzias curvinotus. The sequence goes on from CM043729.1 coordinate 19,867,030, forward strand.
CTGCATCCATCATCAGTGGAGCTGCATCCATCATCAGTAGACCTGCATCCATCATCAGTAGACCTGCATCCATCATCAGTGAACCTGCATCCATCATCAGTGGAGTTGCATCCATCATCAGTGGACCTGCATCCATCATCAGTGAACCTGCATCCATCATCAGTGGACCTGCATCCATCATCAGTGGAGCTGCATCCATCATCAGTGGACCTGCATCCATCATCAGTGGAGCTGCATCCATCATCAGTGGAGCTGCATCCATCATCAGTAGACCTGCATCCATCATCAGTGGACCTGCATCCATCATCAGTGGAGCTGCATCCATCATCAGTAGACCTGCATCCATCATCAGTAGACCTGCATCCATCATCAGTGAACCTGCATCCATCATCAGTGGAGCTGCATCCATGATCAATAGACCTGTATCCATCATCAGTGGACCTGCATCCATCATCAGTGGAGCTGCATCCATCATCAGTGGACCTGCATCCATCATCAGTGGACCTGCATCCATCATCAGTGGACCTGCATCCATCATCAGTGGACCTGCATCCATCATCAGTAGACCTGCATCCATCATCAATAGACCTGCATCCATCATCAGTAGACCTGCATCCATCATCAGTGGAGCTGCATCCATCATCAGTGGACCTGTATCCATCATCAGTGGACCTGCATCCATCATCAGTAGACCTGCATCCATCATCAGTGGACCTGCATCAATCATCAGGAGACCTGCATCCATCATCAGTCATCATCATTAGACCTGCATCCATCATCAGTGGAGTTGCATCCATCATCAGTGGACCTGCATCCATCATCAGTGAACCTGCATCCATCATCAGTGGAGCTGCATCCATGATCAATAGACCTGTATCCATCATCAGTGGAGTTGCATCCATCATCAGTGGACCTGCATCCATCATCAGTGGAGCTGCATCCATCATCAGTGGAGTTGCATCCATCATCAGTGGACCTGTATCCATCATCAGTGGACCTGCATCCATCATCAGTGAACCTGCATCCATCATCAGTGGACCTGCATCAATCATCAGGAGACCTGCATCCATCATCAGTCATCATCATTAGACCTGCATCCATCATCAGTGGAGCTGCATCCATCATCAGTGGACCTGCATCCATCATCAGTGGAGCTGCATCCATCATCAGTGGAGCTGCATCCATCATCAGTAGACCTGCATCCATCATCAGTGGACCTGCATCCATCATCAGTGGAGCTGCATCCATCATCAGTGGACCTGCATCCATCATCCGTAGACCTGCATCCATCATCAGTAGACCTGCATCCATCATCAGTGAACCTGCATCCATCATCAGTGGAGCTGCATCCATCATCAGTGGACCTGCATCCATCATCAGTGGAGCTGCATCCATCATCAGTGGAGCTGCATCCATCATCAGTGGACCTGCATCCATCATCCGTAGACCTGCATCCATCATCAGTAGACCTGCATCCATCATCAGTGAACCTGCATCCATCATCAGTGGAGCTGCATCCATCATCAGTGGACCTGCATCCATCATCAGTGGAGCTGCATCCATCATCAGTGGACCTGCATCCATCATCAGTGGAGCTGCATCCATCATCAGTGGACCTGCATCCATCATCAGTGGAGCTGCATCCATCATCAGTGGACCTGCATCCATCATCCGTAGACCTGCATCCATCATCAGTAGACCTGCATCCATCATCAGTGAACCTGCATCCATCATCAGTGGAGCTGCATCCATCATCAGTGGACCTGCATCCATCATCAGTGGACCTGCATCCATCATCAGTGGAGCTGCATCCATCATCAGTGGAGCTGCATCCATGATCAATAGACCTGTATCCATCATCAGTGGACCTGCATCCATCATCAGTGGAGCTGCATCCATCATCAGTGGACCTGCATCCATCATCAGTGGACCTGCATCTATCTGGTTTGGTTTGGTTTGGTCTAGTTTGGTCTGGTTTGGTTTGGTTTGGTCTGGTCTGGTCTGGCTTGGTTTGGTTTGGTCTAGTTTGGTCTGGTTTGGTCTGGTTTGGTCTACTTTGGTTTGGTTTGGTCTGGTTTGGCCTGGTTTGGTTTCTGCTGCATCGATCAACCTGATCAGTTTGGCTCAAAAGGGATGAATAAAAGCATCAATAAACGCTGGACGGTTGCAGCTGGAAAGCCTGCGTTTCCTCTGCAGTGCTGCTCGGAGCTGCAGCACGTTTCCTCCGAGGAGGACGGCGCTGAAGCTCCAGAGATGCTCCAACACGGATGGAAGACGGACGACAGCGAAAAGATGCAGCAACAGCAACAGAACGGAACCAGTTTAGTGACAGAAAGATAAATCTACGTGTGCGGTTGTCTCACTTTTCCATAAATCATGAATCATTTAGAAACATGAAAATATGTAAATGTTGGTCCACCTCTACATTTCCTCTTTGTTCTCTGGACTCCACCTTCCTCCTGCTTCCTCCTTCTTTTCTCCTCCTCTCTTTTTTCTTTCTCCATCATTCGTCTCCCTTTTTCCCGACTTCCTCTCAGCAGATCGATGGTTCAATCCAAAAAGAATCAAGAACATTATTTTACATTTCTGCAGCAGAGCGCGAACGTGAGCTCACAAACTCATCACAGGCCAGCTCCCCCATCAGTCATTCCACCTTAAAACAACTCAGCGTTTTTCATTCCTCCTTAAAAACAAACCAGATAAAGCAGCAGCCAGAGGGGGAGAAAGGAAAACTACTAGAGAAGGTTTTTCAGACCCACACGCACACACACTCACAGACACAAACACATATGCACAGACAAACACACACACATTCTGGAACACACACTGGTGTTCAGAAGCTTCTCAGCTCTTAGACGTTCAGCAGCTTCAAACAGAGCAGAAGGCTTACAGTCATTTTGTGATGTCATTTCCTGTTAAGTCATGTGACCTGTGTGCTGATCCAGAGGAGTCCAGCAGCACAACAGCTGTCTTTTATTTCAGAGCTTCTGTTTTTTTTTACAGCAGGAAGTCCTGAAGAGCAGAATCTGAACTTCAGCACCACGGACAGCTCCTCCCCCAACAACAGCCGACGTGTGATGATGTCATCATCTCAACCAACAGCATGATGATGTCATCATCTGCAGCATTCCATATTTATATCTGAAAATAGGTTTGATGGCACTGACACGTTTGTTCATCTTCATCAGATACAGACTTGATGAAACATAATCAGATTATCTGACTGCAGATAATCTGATTATGTTGGGCAGTTCGCAGAAAAATGATCGTTACCTGACGTAAACAAAAACATGCTGTTGCCGGGATTCACCTGAAGCCGGTTGGCCAGAACGAAGCGTACAGTTTATCTATGCTAACTGCTGATCTGAATCAACTCCTCACTGCAGCATGTCCCTCGTCTTCTGATGAATCTATCAGGGACGACGGGGGGGGGGTAGTGTCCTCCCCAGGAACACTGAGCTACAGCTGACCAAATGAAAAGCATCCATGGTTTTGGGGGACACCAAGGAGTAGGGATGGGTATCGTTAAGGTTTTAACGGTACTACTACTCTTATCAATACTGCTTATCGATCCGGTATTTTAATGGTACTCTTATCGATACTTTTTGAGGATGAAAAATAAATAAATAAATAACAAATTAAGAACATAAAGTGTTTTATTTCCTCATTATGCAACAACATTGTTATTTTTTAGCACATTTTACTTTATACATGAGAATGTTCCAGACAGGATATTTATTTAATTATTTAATCTAATTATTTTTATTCTTTATGATGTTTATGATGTTTCCTTTGATCTTTTGTCCATTTTCCACAACCTTGAATAGACTTTTCTGTCTGTCAAACACCAGAGTTAAGTTAAGTGATGGAAACAAATTCACTTTGATGCAGACTCCTTTCTATTTATTTATTTTTGTTTAAATCCAGTAAACCCAATAAATTATATTAATGTTACGGATAACAACTATCATTAGTCATTGATTATTATTAATAATGAGGAAGCAGCTGATAGTTTGTCGCAGGTCTGGAATCATAAGCGGTGAATCTAAGCCCCGCCTCTCTACCTGTTTGTTGTTACCGCCGCCGCCCCAGCCTGTTCTACACAAACAGCGTAACATACTGTCATCGTAGCAGCAAGGTGACAGGATGGTGGGGGCTCCTTGACGCAAACTTCATTATTTTTACACAGAAGCGGGTGTTCTTAGTCTAGAGTCTCACGTGTCCCTACGAGATCGCCACTGACTGTGTGTGCGCTGCCTTGTCTTGTGTCTTGTGTGTGCGCGCGCGGCGCGTGCTGTCTGAACAACAGCCCCGCCCCCCGTGCACATAAACAGACAGACAGAGCTCTCCTCTTCAACAAGAATACCGAAATTATTATCATCATTAATTAACGGAAAATTGACTGACTTGGTGAGTTAAATATGGCAGATAACGCTTGTGGGACACAAAAAAAGAAAAAGTAACGTCTCCAGAACCGATAGCAGAACCGTACAGGTCAGATCTTAACGATACTGCGGTCTGGAAGAATGTGGCCCCGGGGCTGGTTCAATACCGGGGCACGGTACCCAACCCTACCAAGGAGGGATCGTGCAGCATTTGAGCCCAGAACTTTCACCACAGCATGAGAACGTCTGGAGGAACCGCCAGGCTGCTGAAGAACAGACTCCACCCTGACGGCGCCGCATCCTCGTCCCATCAAACAGCTGCTCAGCCGGATTCTGCTGATTTTTCTCCCAGAACTAGAAGAAAGAGGGGCTCTCCTGAAGCACTGAAGTCTCTGTTCATCCACCCAAAAACTGTCAGAACTGAGATCACAACTCCTGGAGAGTTTAAACAGCTGGTTTGAAGAAACAGCAGTCATTAAAATCATCACTTAGAGAACGTAGAATTAAAGCGCTTTTATTTTATTTTAGAAGACGGTAGCTCCGCCTCCCTCCACCTCAAACATCAAAACACCAACAGTGAGCTCTCTGTAAACGTTCATTCCAACTTTTCTCCTCCTCCTACAAAGATCCGTCCTAAAGAGCTAAAAGAGTCCAGCCTTTCCTGAAGGTACGAAGCATCCGAGCAAAAACTGACCTGTTTGGTTTTTTTCAGAAAAAACTGTAGGCGTGACGCAGCTTCTGCTTCTCCACAGCTTCCTAACGTCTGCAGCTTTTGGACAACAGGCTGCTTTCAGACCCCCCCCCCACCTTGATGGTAGACACAAGTGTCATGCACAGAGTGCCCCCCCCTTAGACTCAGCTGTGGTGGCGCAGAAAACTCATTTCCCTCCACTGTTGTCCGGCAGCCGAGGAGGACAGAGGAACAATAACCGCAGCTGTGATGAAGGTGAAAGGAATCATCTCAGCTGCATGTGTGCATTGTGCCATTCAGCGGGGAGGGGGGGGGCGTCATTGTGTGCAGCTGAACAGGATCTGGGTCTCCGCCAAACACCCAAACCGGGACAAACTTTGAAAAAGGTTTTCTTTGGGCGTCAAAACCCGTCGCTGATAAAGACCTTCTGTCTCTCGAGAGAATGGGGAGTCGCTGGCAGGAATGCTGTGGGTCAGACGGCTGTGACTCCCTTAACGAGCCGGTTCTGCCGACTCCCTTAACGAGCCGGTTCTGCAGACTCCTTAACGAGCCGGTTCTGCCGACTCCCTTAACGAGCCGGTTCTGCCGACTCTATTAACGAGCCGGTTCTGCCGACTCCCTTAACGAGCCGGTTCTGCCGACTCCCTTAACGAGCCGGTTCTGCTGACTCCCTTAACGAGCCGGTTCTGCTGACTCTATTAACGAGCCGGTTCTGCCGACTCCCTTAACGAGCCGGTTCTGCCGACTCCCTTAACGAGCCGGTTCTGCCGACTCCCTTAACGAGCCGGTTCTGCCGACTCCCTTAACGAGCCGGTTCTGCCTGACTCCTATTAACGAGCCGGTTCTGCAGACCTCCCTTAACGAGCCGGTTCTGCCGACTCCTTAACGAGCCGGGTTCTGCCGACTCCCTTAACGAGCCGGTTCTGCCGACTCCCTTAACGAGCCGGTTCTGCCGACTCCCTTAACGAGCCGGTTCTGCCGACTCCCTTAACGAGCCGGTTCTGCCGACTCCCTTAACGAGCCGGTTCTGCCGACTCCCTTAACGAGCCGGTTCTGCCGACTCCCTTAACGAGCCGGTTCTGCCGACTCCCTTAACGAGCCGGTTCTGCCGACTCCCTTAACGAGCCGGTTCTGCCGACTCCATTAACGAGACGGTTCTGCCGACTCCCTTAACGAGCCGGTTCTGCCGACTCCCTTAACGAGCCGGTTCTGCCGACTCCCTTAACGAGCCGGTTCTGCCGACTCCCTTAACGAGCCGGTTCTGCCGACTCCCTTAACGAGCCGGTTCTGCCGACTCCCTTAACGAGCCGGTTCTGCCGACTCCCTTAACGAGCCGGTTCTGCCGACTCCCTTAACGAGCCGGTTCTGCCGACTCCCTTAACGAGCCGGTTCTGCCGACTCCCTTAACGAGCCGGTTCTGCAGACTGCCGACTCCATTAACGAGCCGGTTCTGCCGACTCTTCAGACGGCTGTCAATCAACCATCACAGCTCAGCAAAACCAAAGATCCCTTCAGTCCTTCAACATAGTCAGGAAGTCCAGCTTCAGCGAACACGTGCACAGAGGACATTCATGAATACAGTCATGTCAGTGTAAAATCAAACCAGCCAATTAATGATCCTTCCTGAAACATCCTACCTCACCGGTGTCACTGCGGGGGTGGGGGGTTACATGTGAGTGTGTGGATGGGCCCCACCCTTTTTGATAAACATCTACATTGTAAAGTCATGGTGATAAACTTCCTGCAGCTGGTTGTCTCATTTTTTCCTGCCCCCCCCCCCCCCCCATGCGCTTCTTGGTCATGTTCCAACTATTTTTTACCCCCTTTATCTGTCCTGCCCCCATCTGTAACACCCCACCCTTCCTCTGTCTTCAGTCCAAAGACAGCTGTCATGAATGAAGGGGGGGTTTGTACTAACAGACTCCTGCTGTGTCTACAGGAGCCCTACGGCTGCAGTAACATCTGTTCACCACTAGAGGGCCACTACATACAGAAGAAACAGCTGCTCCTTTTACCTGAAAGCTGCAGGACAAGCAGAAGCCCCTCCCCCTACTTTGGGTTGGGGGGCTTTCATACCTGCTAACAAATCCCAGCAGGAAACCGTGCACGTACACGCACTGTGAGCAGTTCAGCAGCTTTAGTTCAAACCAGCAGCGCTGTGAAGGCCGGTGACGGACCGTGTTGACCTGCTGACCTCCAGACAGGTTCCATGAGGAACATGAACTTTCTGAGAACTGACGGACGTTTGGTCATCAGAGTGTTCCTCAGAGTTTCTCTGATGAAGAGCCTACAGATTTTTCAGTGTAACCTAAAAATCAGACTTTGTTTCTATCGCTGAATCCTGTTTCTGATTTATTGACTTTTGTCTTGACAAATGTTATCAATAAAGTTTTATATTTCTTTGAATCCTGTATCTGACGTTCTTGGTTTCATCAGGACGAATTTCCATCTGTCGATGAGTTTGCTGATCAGACCAAACGTCAGATCAATCATCTGCTCCCCAGTCAGCGCCACGCGCTCTTTCCTCGCGCACTCACCTGACTGTCGGCAGCCTCTCCCCCTCCGGCCCCCCCGGGCTCCGGTAACTTCCTCCGGCTCAGCTCCAGCAGGTAAAACAGCGCTCCCAGCCACACCAGCAGCGCCGCGAGCGCCGCGAGCCTCCGCCACGCGCGCATCGTTCCCGCTCCGCCCGCGAAGAGCCGGTGGCCTCGGCCCGCGCGCCGTCACAGCCCCATAGTGAGCTCGCGGAGCTCAGAGAGCAGTATCGGCGCGCGCTCTCTGTCAACTCTGAGCGCGAGCGTCTCAAAGACACGCCTGACAGCACGTCCGCGTGCGTGCCAGGCGCTCGGGCGCGTGCGGTGACCATTCCCGGTAGTTTCCCATCTGGACCCGCGCGGGGAGGCTCGGTTCTAGTCTGACAAACAGGAAGTCACGCTCGGTTCGGTTCGGAAGTGAGTCGCGAGGGTCAGACTGGACCCAGAGTCTCAAGAGGACACCTGCGCGTGCTCGTGCGTGTTTGAACGCGCGGCGGTGGAGCCCGAGGAAAGGTGGAGGAGCGCCACCTGCCGACTCCGGTGAGTACTGACCCGGAGAGGCTTTTCCAGAACCGAACTCTGTTCACGCATGAAAGCTGTGGTTCTCCAGAAGGTTCTGGAAGAGCGACAAACCCACAGACCCCGACAGTAACGTTTGCTGGCCATGTTTCCACTGGCGGCCGGTTCTGTTTCTGTTCGGTTCGGTCCTGAATGTTTGACCAGAGAAAGTTACAGAAATAAAAAAAACTTTATAAAAAACGAGAATAAACCAATAAAACGATCATAATGACAAAAATGTGAATAAAAAGTCCGTTTCACTGAACTTCCCGCCGAACAGAACCTGCAGAACTGAAGCGAACCCAGAAAAACTCCTGTCCGTGTGGCTGGAGCGCCATCTAGCGTTCATGCAGAGAACCTGCCGGTTCTGGGTCAGAGTTCGACTGAAGTCCCAAAATAAACCCGAATGATCACGAACACAAACGACATGAGTCGGATTAGAAAACGTCCGTCTGTCTGGATGTGTCACGTGGATAAACATGGTTGTTTCTATCACTTTGTTTGGTTTGATTTATTTTTTCTGTGGCTTTTTGGGTTGAGATATTCAGATAGTTTCCTCAGATATGAAGAATTCCACCTTAGATATAACCTGCTGTTCCTCCAAAAGAGTGCGCCGTTGTTCTTGATGAAATCTGTGAACTCTTTAAAAATACTGGACTTCATGAAAATGTCTCCTTCTTATCTCTAAGTGACACTAATGTTGGAAAACCGTGTTCCAACTAAAGAATAACAAGATCAGACGTGTTCCAGCAAAATGTCATTTCTGTTCCTCTGCTGGCTTCTGTTGGAGAAAAGTGATTTCTGACTTGACCTGGAAAAATGTTTGGACCCTGCATCAGAAATTACTCATTAATAACAAGATGAGAGACGTCTCCTACAAACTCTCACATAGAATCCATCCCATAATCAATACATGCTCAGATATAAGAAGATAATTGACCCCAACTGTACTCTCTGTAAACAACACCCAGAAACAATCAGTCACCTGTTTTGGAATTTTAACACGACTAAAACATTTGGAAAGAATGTACACGTTTTATAAATCACAAATTAGACTCACGATTTCAGATGAAATTGGAATATATCATATTTGGCCTACATGAAAATAACATAAAATAAAAAAGCAATTAATCTAAGTATAATATTGGTAAGTTTTCATTTACTATATTACTATACATTTATACTTTACTCGTACTCTGCGGGCTCTCTGAGGTAGATCTGATACATTTATTTATACTATACACACATACTATATATACTATTATACATTTTTAATGCATAGTAACCTGTTTTTGTAATATTTCTTTTGTAATACATGTACCATCGCCTGGCATTCTCATTGTTATGACTATTGTTCTTCTCATGCATATTTATTCTATTTGTTTTGATCAATAAAATAAAAAAAAAAACGTTTCTGATCGTTTCCGTAAATCCAGGAGGAGTAACAGTGCCCTCTGCTGGCCGGTCCTGGTACCTTAAGATAAGATCTGTGTTTATCCTCTTTTCCGGTAGGGGGCGATAAAGAACCGTGAGTTACGTTAAACAACCGGAAGTTGATGTCCGTCGGCCAGCATCCTTTTCCGCTGCTCCGATGTAGGAGGGATCGGCTCTTTTGAGCTGTTTTTCTTTTTATTTCATAAAAATTTGATCTGTGCGGCGCTTTTGGAAAAAGTTTCGTTTGTAAGGGAGGTGCGCGGTGGCTGCTGGGTAAGTTTAGAGGGCGAACGACGGCGGTGAATGTGAAAGCCGTGGCCGTGGCTTAGCCTAGCGGGAGCTAACGTCTGGTGTCCGGCAGACCATGAGCAACAGCCACCCCCTGCGGCCGCTGGCCACCGTGTCGGAGATCGACCACATCCACCTGCTGTCGGAGCAGCTGGGCGCGCTGGTGCTGGGGGAGGAGTACAGCGACGTCACCTTCATCGTGGAGGGGAAGCGCTTCCCGGCGCACCGGGTCATCCTGGCGGCGCGCTGCCACTACTTCAGGTAAACAAACGGCGGTTCTCGCGCACGGGGACGTTTACTCACGTCACCGTTCTAACGGGGACCGGAAGGAGAGTTCACCCATAAAGTTCCTGCGGGTTTCAGGACTTGAGGATCAGGGATCCACGGTTCTCCATGGTCATGTTTATTCATGGGGTTCTGTGTTCTGGGATCAGACAGGTGGAGCGTTCCTAACAACACTTATGCTTCACTGCTGTGTATTATGTGGTTCTAGATACAGATTATTGCTGTGGTTCTAGTAGAGAACCTGGTATTCTGGAGGACAGCTTTAAATCAAGAACAAACAAACATTCATTCAATGAAGTGATCAGAAAGATCCGTTTGACACGTGACTTCCTGTTATGGACTGTGCCCCCGGGGGGTAAAGAGGCTGTTTTTAGTTTTTATTACGTTATTTAGAAAAAAATGGTCATCTGACTCTGACTGTTCCTTTCTGTTCTGTTTGCATCATGGATCTGGCGGATCCTTTAGACCAGATAGACCTGTTGGGTCTCATGGATCCGTTAGATCTGATAGATTCGTTAGACCAGATGGATCGGTTGGATCCGTTGGGTCTGATGGCTCTGAGCTCTGGGGCGTTCAAGTGTCCTTCACATTGTTGTTGGCGTGGCCCCTTCAGGGCCCTGCTGTTCGGTGGGATGAAGGAGTCCCAGCCTCAGGCCGAGGTGCGTTTGGAGGAGACCCGAGCTGAAGCCTTCTCCATGCTGCTGAACTACCTGTACACGGGCCGGGCCAGCCTCAGCTCTGCCCGGGAAGAGGTTCTGCTGGACTTCCTGGGCTTGGCTCACCGGTACGGCCTCCAACCTCTGGAAGACTCCACCTCCGACTTCCTTCGCACCATCCTGCACACCAACAACGTCTGCCTGGTGTTCGACGTGGCCTGCCTGTACTCTCTGAGCGCGCTCAGTGCAGCCTGCTGCGCTTACATGGACAGACACGCCCCTGAGGTGCTGAACTCAGACGGGTTCCTGACGCTCTCCAAGGTAAACTCGTGTTCACACATTTTTTTTTTTTTTTTTTTCACTTGTTCTGTCCAACAACTTAGCAAACAGATTAGAGCTGCAGGCCTTTAGTGTTGGACAGGTTTACTATCACAAAAAGAGGTTGTAGAACTTTAAAAGCCAGAGTGTAGATCTGAATGAACCCCTTTTTGTTGTATTATTTATTTCTTTATTTGTTATATTTGGTGTGTGTGGGGAGGAAGAGGGAAAATGTGTGTCGGGGTGGGGGGGGGGGGTGGAAGAGAGTAAAGGGAAGAAAGGTGAAAGCACTGATTTGGATCAGTTATTCTTTGAAGCTGTAACAATTATACCAGATCTGCTGGAAAGACAAATATTCCATCATGGGTAAAAATCTGACACCAAGATGAGTGGAAAATATCTGTCCATCAATACACTGTAGGTTAGAAGGAGGGATGAAGCAGACAGGGAGCAGGGTGGCAGTGTGCACGTGCTCATGCACGTGGGGGTGGAGATACATGCATGCTGCCCAAGTGAACCTTGTGTTGTGGGGAACCAGATCCTACCCAGCCAGAGCAGCCAGACCAGGAGAGGGGAGGAGAGGCCCCCCAAGGCCAGGGCCCCCCCCCATACCGGACCCAAGCAGCCCGGGAGGGGGGGAGGCGGGGACCGCCCACCTGACCAGCCAGGCGCAGAGAAGGCCACACATATTAAGATAACGAATGCAGCTGACGTGTGAGGAAACGTATCAGTATCAACTGGACCGGTTCTGCAGCTCATCAGAGACCGGATCAAACAGAAGAACTTCTAGATGCAAATGTTTTCATCTGTCTGGAAATTCCTGTAAAAATGACAATCCATCAATTCTTCCTAAAGCTGGCTTCATATTCCTTCGTTCAATCATAGAGATGTTTCTTCTTCTTTGGTATCAAATGTGTAAATATTAGTTTTCCTGAATGGACAGAAAGAACCCGTTCTTTAAAGAAGGCCTTTCATGTCCTAGCTCCGCCCCCTCCTGCTGTCAGCTGATGGTACTGTGGAGCAGGCGGTCGTGTGTCCTCACTTCCTCTCAATGGGGGGGCTGTGTGCAGGCCGCTCTGCTCACCGTGGTCCAGCGGGACTCCTTCGCTGCCACGGAGAAGGACATCTTCCAGGCATTGTGCCGCTGGTGCCGCCACCACCAGGATGGAGACCACACCCAGGAAGTGATGTCAGTGGTGCGCCTGCCGCTCATGACGCTGACGGAGATGCTGAACGTGGTGCGACCTTCTGGACTCGTGAGTCCGGATGACCTGCTGGACGCCATCAAGACCCGCTCCGAGAGCCGCAATATGGACCTGAACTACAGAGGGATGCTGAGTGAGTCCCCGCCTCCTTCGCCGCCTTTGGTCCCGCCCCTCAAACTCACAGCAGGAATCATGGAATCATTTCAGTTCCGGAAGAGAACCTCGCCACCATGAAGCACGGAGCCCAGGTGGTCAAAGGCGAGCTGAAGTCGGCGCTGCTGGATGGAGACACCCAGAACTACGACCTGGACCACGGCTTTTCCAGACATCCCATCGAAGAGGACGGCCGGGCCGGCATTGAGGTCAAGCTGGGTCAGCCGTCCATCATCAACCACGTCCGCCTCCTGCTCTGGGACCGGGACAGCCGGTAAGAAGCTGCCGTCCGTGGAGACGTCCTCCGTTGTTCTGCTGTAACGGCTGCTCCGTCCGCAGCTCGTACTCCTACTACGTGGAGGTGTCCATGGACGAGCTGGACTGGGTGCGGGTGGTGGACCACTCCAAGCACCTGTGCCGCTCGTGGCAGAACCTTTACTTCACGCCACGGGTCTGCAGGTGAAGCCGACTCTGAAGGAACGAGCGGCCCGGTTCTGCTGGAAGAAACTAAAAGCTTTTCTCCGTCAGGTATGTCCGCATCGTCGGGACCCACAACACGGTCAACAAGGTCTTCCACCTGGTGGCCTTTGAGTGCATGTTCACCAGCCGCTCCTTCACGCTGGAGAACGGCCTTCTGGGTAAGTTTCACTGGTTCCACTTTGGTTATGGTCTGGTTTGATTTGTTTCCAGTTTTCTTGATTTACCGTGTAGAACGGAGGAACAGAATCCTGAACGTTTACAGGAAAACTGTATTTTTCTGGAGTGAAGGAGGATTGATCCAGGATTTAGTCATGTCCCGGATCAAATGTTCTCTGATGGAGTCCATCTCTTCTTCTGCTGGTTTCTCATGTTTCCCCTGCAGTTCCTGCGGAGAACGTCGCCACCACCGCCTGCTGTGCCAGCGTCGTGGAGGGAGTGAGCCGCAGCAGAAATGCCTTGCTCAACGGGGACACTCGCAACTATGACTGGGACTCGGGGTACACCTGCCACCAGCTGGGCTCCGGAGCCATCGTCATCCAGCTGGCGCAGCCGTACTCCGTGGGCTCTCTGAGGTAGATGTGGTCCTGAACGCCGGTCTGCTGAACGCTCACGCTCTGACGGACAGAACCCTCTCCCGCTCTGGTTCAGGCTGCTGCTGTGGGACTGCGACGAGCGCTCCTACAGCTACTACATCGAGGCGTCCACCGACCAGCAGCACTGGGTCCGAGTGGTGGACCGGACCAAGGTGGCGTGTCGGTACGGAGCCGCCTTCGTCTTCATCGCTTTGATTCCAGGCTCGGGATGGATTTTCACCTCTTAATGAATAATTGATTTGAGTAAAAACGTCAAAGAAAGGTCGTTAAAGTGAAGCAGATCAAAGACGTGAGGAAGCTGTGACAACATCAAAGGTTTCTGCGTGTGATGAAGATCCTGTGGTTCCTCCTCTGTCTCAGATCCTGGCAGACGCTGACCTTTGATAAGCAGCCCGCCTCCTTCATCCGCATCGTCGGGACTCACAACACCGCCAACGAGGTAACGTCTCACCTGCCCCAAAGGGGTGAGCAAGGGCAGGAGAGGGAGAGGGGGTGGATTAGGCCCAGAACGGAGGCAAGAAGCCGTGGAACCTTTGGAGATCACTTTGCAAAGCCTCTCGTGTGTGTGCATGTGTGAGTGTGCATGTGTGTGTCTGTGGGTGTGTGTGTGCATGTGTGTGCATGTGTGTGCATGGGTGTGTGTGCATGTGTGAGTGGGTGGGTGTGTGTGTGTGTGCATGTGTGTGTCTGTGGGTGTGGGTGTGCATGTGTGTGCGTGGGTGTGTGTGCATGTGTGAGTGTGCATGTGTGAGTGGAGGGTGGGGGTCTTTCTGTCCTTTGGTGTTTAACATGCCCGATGGGTGCACGTACGTGTGCACGTGTATTGATGCCCTGTGTGCGTTTCCTGAAGGTGTTCCACTGCGTTCACTTCGAGTGCCCGGCCCAGCTGGACACCGAGGTCACTGAAGGTTCTCCGGGTCTGGACCCGTCTGGTTCTGGGGGGGCCGCCCCGCAGCAGCAGCGGTCCCAGCGGGCCTCGCGCTCCCACAGTCTGCTGTCCGGCCAGCCCTCCTCCTCGTTCTCCTCTGCCCCTCTCCATTGAAAGAAGCCCCTCCCCTTCCGCAGACAGGTGTTGCAGCGCCTGCCGTGCTTTTTGCACAGACTCCATCGCTCAGATTGCACTGTTCCAACGATGCTGCCAGACGCTCCACCACAGCGGCGTGGAGCGCAGCTCTTGTCTTCCCCGTCAGCGTGGACGGTTCATGGAGGTGAAGCGTGCAGCCGCAGGGGGGAGGGGTCACATGGCATCAGACATTATGACCTGAAAAGAATATTTCATATCGCCGAGTCAGCAGAGTGCAAAACGCATCCAGGAAATCCCAGACTTTCACAATAAAACACAGATTTTTTAAGAAAACACAAACCTTTGCTGAGAGTTGTGTGAGTGAGAACCAGAAGGTTCTGGTCCGGTACCGTTCTGAAGGACGGCCCGCCTCCCTCTGTACGGACAGACAGCTGCTGCTTCACACTGTGGATCCAGCAGGAAGGGACACTTCTGACCACGTTCAAAGTTTTCCTGCTTGTGTTTGTGAATGAAGCTGCTGTGCATCAGCGTCCTGCGTGTGTTTGCACTTTTGAGTCCATATATTCTAAAACCTGAAACACTTGGAGTGGCGTTTGCTTTTGTTTAGACGTGTATTTAAATGAAATGGTTGAGTGAATAAACCGGGTTTAGTTCTGGTCAGACTGTGATGTAGAAGCTGGGAACCGGTTTGGTTTCTTTGTTAGATGTTTTAAATACGGATGTTTGTTTTTTTATTCTCGTTCTTGTTCCTCTCTTTCGTACGTGACGTTTCTGAGACGCCGCTTTCATCTGAGGTTGTCTCCTGAAGGTTCCTCTCGTCATGTCATGATGACGTCACTGTGTGAGGCTGTCATTAAACGTTGACTCTGCAGCTCAAACGTCTGTTTCTTGTGTCTCTGAAACCGTTTCCATGGTTACTGCCCCAAAAACCCGCCGCCTTATAGAAACACCTGCTTTCACACAGACAGAGAGTGGAGAGGAAAACCTCATCATGCACACATCTAAGGTGGAACTTCAGGGGTTTTAGGATTACATTTGTAGACAAATTAATCACAAAAAGGATGTTATGATTTTTGAATTTCCAAACACTCAAAGAATTTTTTTTTTATTGATGCAGAACAAAAGTGACATACAGCAAAAGAACAAGGAACAGTAAACTGTACATCAAATGTTCAAAATAAACGCCAGGGGATATACAAGCAAGAAAATTGTTGTATAGCCACAGCAGATGTTGCCGTTCAGGCCGCAAGGGGGCAGCAGTGAGCCATGCTGCAGTTCAGAGTGAAGCTGGACTGGGAGCAGCCAGCGGTATTGTACACGGCGCACGCCGACCATTCTGGAAGAATAAAGTTGCACTTGAAGAGAACCCCGAACCTGTCATTCCTTCCTACAAGTTACTACAAAAATAAACTTATATTAAATTATACAGCTGAGCAAGGTGATACGTTTTAACACTCAAAGAAATGTTCTCGTTTCAGGGATGAATCCCTACGGTTTTTTTCCGTTTTGTTGATTGGTTGTGTTTGATATTTCCGGTTTGCCAGAGGTGCTTCCGGTCACGTGGGGAGGCTGGTCTATTATCTGTTTTTTCCCTTCATGCCGCCCTCCCCCACGTATGTCACACTGCTGTTTCGGAGCTTGTCCCCTGGCGGCCCGGGGCCCCCGCAGGTTCCTGACCCGGAGTCCACGCAGGTGAAGCCGCGCACGCGCCTCCGCACGCTCCCGCTGTTGCGTTTTTCCACCTGGAGCGGAGCTTTAAACCCCCGGAAGCTGGAGCACACTTCCGCCTCTGTCCTCCGGACTTCAGAGGAAAAGCCTAGGCCCCGGACTCATCCCCGGACTCGCGTATCCGCCTCCTCCGTGCGGGAGTCATGGGAGACACGAGCGGACGCAGCGAACCCGCGCTGCCGCCCCGCTGCCCCTGCGGGTTCTGGGGGTGAGTGAACCGAACGGAACGGCTGCTGTGTTTGTGCTCCGTGGAGCGGGTGGGGGGTCCAGGATCCGTAGCCGTAGATCCTTTCATACGGGGGTGGGGGGTTGTTGGTTGACGTGGCCGTGAACGTTTCACCTTCGTTTGAGGCCCGGAGGGGTTTATGATCTACGGGCAGCAGGTTCCGGTCACCGCTGCGCTGCTTCCGCCCACAGTGCGCGTGCGTCTGATCGGAACGGCACATGGACACAATGAGGTTCCCGGCGTAGGCAGAAAGAGGTCATGCCTTCACAGGTCACGTGACTTCTTTTGCTGGATATCAGGACGTACCTGTTGGCTGACAGGTGTTTCCTGCTGCTCAGGTCCCGCCCACAGTCAAAGGCGGGGCTTACCTGGACAGTCCATCACAGGGCCACACGGCTGTATGGTTTAATGTAATGTTACGTAAATATGTCATCTTATTTAGGGTGATTTTGGCCCTTTGGCTAACTCCGGCGTACTGGCAGGAAGGTTTATTCAGACGCGCTGTCTCTGTGTGGAATAAAGGAACCACAGGTTCAGGGGCCATCTGGAATCCCCAGTGAGCCTGCAGCCGGTTCTGGACTGTGGGAGGATCCCACACAGGGATCACAGGGATCTTACCTGGGATTTGAACCAGGGCCTTCTCACTGTGAGAGGGTGCTAACCTCTCCTCACAGTGGGACATTGTTGTTTATTGTGTTATTAATTGTGGGTCCTGTTGACAGATCCTCCTTTTCTCTTTTTATAAACAAGTCCTAATCAGTACAACCTAGAACCAATCACTAGAACCACATGTGGACTGAATAAAGAGGATTTCCATGTCTGACAACAATCCAGATGTGAGTCTGTAGAATTGATGCAAAACAAAAGGATAATAGGAAGTCTGAAGGAACATCACCTGGACAGTTCTTCTGATCGAATGGAGCGTTCTTCATCATTTATGGTTCCAACAGTCATGAATAATAGTCTAAAATGTTTCTGTGGTTCTCTGTGTCTTCAGGTCCAGTAAAACCTTGAACTTGTGCTCCAAATGTTTTGCTGGTGAGTAATTTTCTCCTGGAATGAACAGATTTCCCTGCAAAGACGGCGTGGACAGCAGAAGGTCATGTGACCGCCGCCGTCCTGAGCTGAAGTGTTTTTGAGACCCGTGTTGAAGTTCAGCGCCGTTGGAGATGTTTGTACCGTTCCTGTCTGGATCCAGACAGAGTTCTTAGAGCCCAGCTGGGGGTTCTGGTCCAGTATTTTCTATTCTAGAATCTGTCCTTCTGTTCTGATACCTTTTAAACAATCGCTGCTCTGCATTTACCCAGAATGCATCAGCACATTTCAGTAACACCCCCCCCCCTCTGTCCTTCAGACAAAAACCTGCTTGGTTCTGATAGAAAGATGTTCTTCTGGATCTCCATGTTCTCACAGCGTCTCCATCTTGTCCTCTGCAGACGTCCAGAAGAAGCAGCCAGAGGACGACTGCACCCCCCCACCTATCCAAGGCCCCACCAGCAGCCAGCCTCTGACCCTGCCCTCCACGTCAGCTGGGGAGCCCATTTTCTGCAGCCTGAGAGAAGGTGAGCAGTGCCCCCCCCCCATCCAAGAGGGGCTAAATGGTGGGGGCAGTGAGGATGGGGGGGGGGGGGTTGCAGAGGTCAGGAGGTCATTTCATCTGCAGACCAAACCTGGACGGCTCCGTGTTTGTGGTTCTCCTGAAAACCAGAACATGCAGAGAACACGTCTGATCCGATGGTTTGATCCGTCAATCATCAGTCCAGTCACCTCAGCTGGTTCAGAACTCCTCTTCATGTCTGCTGTCGGCCCAAACGGAACCAGAACAGCCGCTGGTCCAGTTCATCTTCAGATCACAGACTGGTTCCTGACACACAGGTTCTTCAGAACCTTTGGATCCTGTTCTGCTTCGTTAGATTAGAAAATACTGCCGAATCTTTCATAGACGCAGAGCCCCCCCGTGTGTATTCCTGTCTAGAGTTCATCATGTTTCCCACAGACCTGAGATCTTTTCAAACTGCTTTGTGTTTTCAGCCCCGTCTCCACGGAGACCAGACTCCTGCAGCAGCGTCTTTGTTCAAACATTAGACGATGGTTCCGTCTTTGAATCTCCTAAAAAACTCAACTTTTTATTGTTTTGGCTGCTAGAATCTAAAACTAAAGTTAGGACCACCATCTGTTTCTCATTGAGTTTGGTGGGGAGCGACCTAAACCAGCTTAGTGCAGACTCTCCATGCGAGTCCTGGGATGTCTTTATGAGTCAGGCTATGCAAACGTCCTCAGTCAGACTCCAGCTCTGCTGAACATCTGTGTTAACATCTGGTTCTGATGACGGTTCTTCTGGCTCCAGTTCAGGTAAAGTAAACCGAAACGTCTGACTGGACTCTGAGGCTAAAGTCTCTGCTTTGGTCTTCAGACACGTTCTGCTGCCTTATGGTTCTTCACCGGTTCTCCTGACTGCTTCCCACAGTCAAGGTGACCTTCAGGTGTGGGGTTCTCACATCACAACTCTGTTTGCAGGGGGGCTGTCCCCAGAACCAACCCAGGACTCGCAGTGCACCCCCACCAAACGCCCCAGTGAAGCAGGTACTTTTTCTGCCAGCAGATCTAACCCTAACCCCCCCCCCCCCCAAACCAGTAAAGCTCTAAGGGTCTGTTTGGTTTGCTCCAGCTTCAAGCCTGGAGAGTGGGGCGTCGCCAGAGAAACGGCTGAGGGAGGGGGCCGGTGAGGATGCAGGGCCCAGACAGAAGAACCGCCGGCGTTGTTTCCACTGCCAAAGCAAACTGGAGCTGGTTCAGCAGGAACTGGGGTCCTGCCGCTGCGGTCAGTGCAGCCGACGGACGGATGGATGATTGGATGGATGATTGGATGGACAGATGAATGATTGGACGGATGGATGGATGGATGGATGGATGGATGGACAGATGGGTGGATGGATGATTGGATGGGTGGACGGATGGATGGATGGATGATTGGATGGACGGATGGATGGATGGATGATTGGATGGACGGATGGATAGATGGATGATTGGATGGACGGATGGATGGATGGACGGATGATTGGATAGACGGATGGATGGATGGATGATTTGATGGATGGATGGATGATTGGATGGATGGACGGATGGATGGATGATTGGATCGATGGATGGACGGATGGATGATTGGATAGACAGATGGATGGAAGGATGGATGGATGGATGGATGATTGGATGGACGGACGGATGGATGGATGATTGGATGGACGGATGGATAGATGATTGGATGGACGGATGGATGGATGGATGGACGGATGATTGGATAGACGGATGGATGGAAGGATGGATGGATGGATGGATGATTGGATGGACGGACGGATGGATGGATGGATGGATGATTGGATGGACGGACGGATGGATGGATGGATGGATGATTGGATGGACGGACGGATGGATGGATGATTGGATGGACGGATGGATGGATGGATAGATGGATGGATGGATGGGTGGGTGGATGGATGGATGGATGGACGGACAGATGGATGGATGGATGATTGGATGGACGGATGGATGGATGATTGGATGGATGGATGGATGGATGGACGGATGATTGGATAGACGGATGGATGGATGGATGGATGATTGGATGGACGGACGGATGGATGGATGATTGGATGGATGGATGGATGGATGGATGGATGGATGATTGGATGGACGGACAGATGGATGGATGATTGGATGGACGGACAGATGGATGGATGGATGATTGGATGGACGGATGGATGGATGATTGGATGGACGGATGGATGGATGGATGGACGGATGATTGGATAGACGGATGGATGGAAGGATGGATGGGTGGATAGACGGATGGATGGAAGGATGGATGGGTGGATGGATGGATGATTGGATGGACGGACGGATGGATGGATGGATGGATGGATGATTGGATGGACGGACGGATGGATGGATGATTGGATGGACGGATTGATGGATGGATGATTGGATGGATGGATGGATGATTGGATGGATGGGTGGATGGATGGATGGATGATTGGATGGACGAATGGATGGATGGATGATTGGATGGACGGATGGATGGATGATTGGATGGACGGACGGATGGATGGATGGATGGATGATTGGATGGACGGACGGATGGATGGATGATTGGATGGACGGATGGATGATTGGATGGATGGGTGGATGGATGGATGGGTGGATGGATGGATGGATGGATGATTGGATGGACGGACAGATGGATGGATGGATGATTGGATGGATGGATGGATGGATGGATGGACGGATGGATGGATGGATGGACGGATGATTGGATAGGATGGATGGATGGATGGATGGATGGATGATTGGATGGACGGACGGATGGATGGATGATTGGATGGACGGATGGATGGATGGATGATTGGATGGATGGATGGATGGATAGATGGATCGGTGGATGATTGGATGGATGGATGGATGGATGGGTGGATGGATGGATGGATGGATGATTGGATGGACGGATGGATGGATGGATGATTGGATGGACGGATGGATGGATGGACGGATGATTGGATAGACGGATGGATGGAAGGAAGGATGGATGGATGGATGGGTGGATGGATGGATAGATGATTGGATGGACGGACGGATGGATGGATGGATGGATGATTGGATGGCTGGATGGATGGATGATTGGATGGATGGATGGATGGATGATTGGATGGACGGATGGATGGATGGACGGATGATTGGATAGACGGATGGAAGGATGGATGGATGGATGGATGGAAGGATGGATGGATGGATGGATGATTGGATGGACGGATGGATGGATGGATGATTGGATGGATGGATGGATGATTGGATAGACGGATGGATGGATGGACGGATGATTGGATAGATGGATGGATGGATGGATGATTGGATGGATGGGTGGATGGATGATTGGATGGGTGGATGGATGGATGATTGGATGGACTGACGGATGGATGGATGATTGGATGGACGGACGGATGGATGGATGATTGGATGGACGGACAGATGGATGGATGATTGGATGGACGGACGGATGGATGATTGGATGGACGGATGGATGGATGGATGATTGGATGGATGGATGGATGATTGGATGGACGGATGGATGGATGATTGGATGGACGGACGGATGGATGGATGATTGAATGGACGGATGGATGGATGGATGATTGGATGGATGATTGGATGGACGGATGGATGGATGGATGATGGATGGACGGATGGATGGAGGATGATGGATGGACGGATGGATTGATGCGGACGGGTGAATGGATGGACAGATGGGTGGACGGATGGATGATTGGATGGATGGACGGATGGATGGACGATAGACGATTATGATTGGATCCGACGTTGTGATTGACAATTGGACGGAGGAATGGATGGATGACGATGATGACGCATGACTTGCATGATCTGATCTGTGCCTCCTTCCCGCTCCTCCTCTTCCTCCTCCAGGCTTCGTCTTCTGCATGAGGCACCGCCTCCCCGAGCAGCACGACTGCCGGTTCGACCACCTGGGCCGCGGCCGTCGGGACGCCATCCTGAAGATGGTGAAGCTGGAGCGGAAGGTGGGCCGCTCCTGCCAGCGGATCGGAGAGGAGTGCTCCTGAGGACCGAGGGCTTCTGCTGCACCTCCTGCAGATGTGGGGTTCTGTCTCCAGGAGGAGTCCGGTTGAAGGACTGGGACGTTTGGGATCTCAGCCTCCAGTCCTCCGCTGTGGAGCTGCCCCCTCCCCATTCGTTTCCCGTTCTTGGTTGATGGTTTCTTGGACCCTCCCCCGTCTGTCCCAACCTTTCCAGCTGAAGATCTGCCAGCAGTGAGGAGGTTCTGCAGCTTCCGGCCATCAGGGCTCCAAAGCCGGGTTGGATCAGAACTAAAAACTGTCTTTTTATGAGGACAACTTTGTTCTGGACCTTTTTGAGATGAAGATTATTTAACCTCATATCCGTTTGTCACAGACATCCCATAATTTCTACATGTAGAAAAACTGATTTTCTTTGGTTTTTGTTATTTTTCTGTTTCTGCTCAGAAATAAAAGTTTAAGAAAAAACCAATAAAACAAACGTAACTGAACCTCTGGAGACCGTCTGGGGGGTGAAGTTCATCCACCCAAAGGACTCTGTAGTCCTGGATAAAGGTTTAAGAACGACACGTTGGTTTCCACAAAGTTTGCTGCTAAACATCTTGAACTGAAAGTCGATCCCAAACCTGTCAGACGTGTCAAAGGCTTTTATCCACAGTCACATGACGGGTATGCAGAGAGGCAGTGGTGGACCTTATCCAGGCCGACTGGGCGTGCTGTCAATCAACTTCTGGACCAAATCCTGACTGACAGCAACCCGTTCCTTCAGTGGGTTTTGGTTTGTCCACCTGCCTCTTCTCTATGGGATTCAGATCTGGGGAGTTTCCAGACCAGTTTGGTCCCTGAGCCTCTTAGTCCTGTCTCATGGCCCAGTGCTCCATGGTTCCTGAAGATGCATCGTTGCTGTGGGACCATTCTGTATTCATGGCAGTTTTTGGGCGAGCCCCTTGGATGAGAAGCGACCCCACCCATGGATGGTCTCAGGATGCTTTCCTGGCTGATGCTCACCTTTTCTCTGGACAAACCTTTTCCCAGATGCCCAAACAATCGGAAAGAGGCATCATGGGAGAGTGGACTCTGCCCTCGCAGTCCAGACTTTGATCTGTCCCTGATGTGGCGTCTTTGCAGCCCTTCCTGACACCAGACCGTCCTCCAAAAGCCTCACTGATGCAGATGTGCTCACACCTGCCTGGACGCGCTGAACCATATTTAGAATCTAACCCTTTCCTTGATGAGCCTATGAATTTAGGTGTAATGTCAGTTCTAGTCCATCAAGGCCGGTGCTGGGAGCCCAGTCTGTCCAGTTGTGTTTCTGCATAGGTTTGAATTCCAGAACCCCTCCATCTTTACATACCAACCCAGGGCAAAGCAGACTAATGACACATCAGGGGCAGAATTTGGATTTTAGAGTTCATGTTCCCCTACTGACCTGTAGAGTCTCAACATCTAGATCTGCATCGTTGTGACAGTCTGCAGACCAGCCTTTAAGCAGAAGTTTAAACTTTTTCTAAAGAGCAGAACTTCCAGCTTCAAGGTAACAGACAGAAATCCAGAAAGCATAGTTTATTTAGACCATTTCACCCCCCCCCATCTGATGTCAGTATTTGGAGCCACAGCGGTAGAGACTGTTGATCTTCTGGATGTCCAGTTGGCTCAGACGTTTCCTCTGACCAATGTCCACTCCTTCATTGGGGAGGATGGTTGGACTTCCGTCTTTGCTAAAGTAAGACCTTTAAGACGAAGGAGAGGTTGCATCTTTAAGTTTCACTTGAGGGGTGCAGTGAGCAGGTTTGGACTCACGTTCCGTAGTGCATGATGGATCCAAAGTCGTACGGCAGGTTTAGGGTGTCTCCCATTTTCACGTCAAAGTTTCCTTGTTTGCCTGAAATGACAAATCAGATCCTGCCGCCATTTCAGGCCTGAAGCCAGAAACTCTGCGCCTGTGTTCGGATCATCAACCTGGTTTGATGTTATCCCAGATCACGGAGATAAACTGGTCCCGGTCGTACCGGGTGTGCTCGTGGTACATGCCCACGGCGTGCACCAGCTCGTGGCAGAGGTTCCCCACTGAGCACGTGGATCCGAAGTAGACCGACTGGGCTCCTCCACTGCAGCCGACGTAGGAGGCGCAACTGAGGGGCAGAACAAGCAGGTGAGACACTGGACCACAGCTTCTGGCAGAAGCTCAGAAGGGAGACGGCCCAGAGCTCCAGAACCGGCCTCCTGCTGCAGCCGGGTCATTTGGGGCTCCCGTAGGGGCCAACGCCCCCAAACGGTTCCTTCAGTTACCCGTCTCCATCCTTGATGTCCAGGTAGTTGGCCTCATAGGTTCGTTCCTGGAAGCGGATGCACGTGGCGCTCATGATCATTGAGAAGGCCTCTCTGATCTCCGACTGTCTGTGAGCTGGAGGGGGGGGGGGGGATTAGTTAGAACAGGGGGTCACTGAACCCCTCCCCTCTCTGCAGGCTTACCCAGCTCCATGCTGATGGTGTAGGGGATGACACCCTGGGCCCACAGCATGTTCACAGCATTCCGGTCGTCCTGCAGAACCGAGAGTCACAGTTGGTTTGATGTGAAGAAAAACAAAATCAATGTTTGAGTAGAAATGGAAAACGTCATGGCTCAGAGGGAAGCCTCGAGTCCTGTTCTGAAGGTCTCTGGGTTTGTCCTACCGACAGCAAGATGTCTCCTTCAGCCACAGAGAGGTCGTTCTGCAGCTCTGAAAGATAACAGAACCGGTTCCACATTCTGGACTGAAGACAGGTGAGCTTCTGCTCATGTCTCACCTGGTAACGTTTCTGCACTGGCATTGGAGAGCTGAAGCGCTGAGGCCACTGGAACATGAAACAAGAGTCATGAGAAATGAAACATCCTGAGGTTCTGCAGGAACCCACCTTTACCTGCACTCTGGTTGGTTGCAGTAGAATTCACACCTGTAGAAGGTCACAGTGTCAGAATTCATCAACACGCCTTTCCATCACATGCATGAGAACCAGTAGATGTAGTCGGTGGGTCACAGGAACTGCTGTTACTCTAGAGTAGAAGGATCAGGAACCAAACCTGTACCAACCTGGGACAGACTTGACAGCCTCCTGCATGGAGGGAACTGGAGCACCTGCTGCACCTGCAGCTGCAAACAAATCTGCTTTAGGATGAAGCCCTTCAGCTGAAAACTGGAACTGTTCAATCTGTTACCCATCAAAGCACAGCATAGACCCAGGAGCCCCCACATCCTGCAGCTCTGACTCATGTCCTGCCTAGAAGGAGGACCTGCTTTAAATCATTCCGGGTCCAATCAAACCACCAGGTGAGGTCACTTCTGCTGATTGGCTCCTGACTCAGCCAAAGGAGGCCACATCCAACTACATGAAATACACTCCATCCTGATCAGCTTTACATTCACACATAAATGTTGTCAAGTCTTTGGTGAATCTTAGATGGTGAGAACACAAACCGGAGTTTAAAGTTTCAGTTTTTAATCAGCAGACTTCCTGGAATGATAAGTTATTAGAAACTTGACTGGTCCTCAGATGATGGAGTTTAAGGATTTCTCTGTTTTTTGTTTGCATGAAGGCCATTTAGTTTGATGAACTTTATTGACACAATACTAATTGACACTCAATACATATATCACAGCACAGATAGAACTGAACACTGCAGGGGCCTGAGGAAGAAAGCAATACATGAAATCTAAATGAATCTAAGCAGAGGGAAGATGGTTTCATGAACGGATCAGGACGACTTGGATTAATATTGGATAAATATTTACATCCTAAAATGTGGATTTTCAGTTGTTATCATTCTCACCATCTGCTATCAGGACCATAGTGCATGCAGCTCACTGTTAACATGTTTGAATTACACTTAATGACAATTAGATGTCAAACGGCTGCTAGAAGTTGAAGCTGGAGTAACTATGGAGCTCTGGGGTTCTGTCCTCTTTTCGCATCTACTTCTACTCTTCCTCTCTTCTCTATTCTTCATCATTTATTCATCATTTAGTTCTCCATGTCTCTGTTTGGTGCAGTGGGATTCATACATTGTCCCTCTTTCCCCTCTGGAGGAGTGATTCCAGATTCCAGTTGGCTCCTCTCTGCTCTCTTATGAGTTTTTCCTTACAGCGACGGGGGCTCTAAGGGGAGGGATGGTAAATGGGAAATAGCGTATACTTATATAGCGCTTTCTACCCTCTTTCAAAGGCCCAAAGCGCTTTACAGTCACAGTCCCATTCACCCATGCACACACACAGTCACACACACATGCACACACTGATGGCGGGATGTTTAGTTGAGTAGAATTTAGCAGTTACTTTCTGTATTTTAGAACTGATTTCATGTTTTGTAAAATTAGTAACTGCGTTGTGATATTGTGCTTTATGAGTAAAACTGAATTGACCAGAATTTCCATCCATCCATCCATCCATCTTCCTCCGCTTATCCGGGACCGGGTCGCGGGGGCAGCAGACTGAGCAGAGATGCCCAGACTTCCCTCACCCCAGCCCCTTCCTCCAGCTCCTCTGGGGGGACCCCGAGACGTTCCCAGGCCAGCCGAGAGACGTAGTCTCTCCAGCGTGTCCTGGGTCTTCCCCGGGGCCTCCGCCCAGTGGGACATGCCCGGAACACCTCTCCAGGGAGGCGTCCAGGAGGCATCCGGACTAGATGCCCGAGCCACCTCAACTGGCTCCTTTCAATGTGGAGGAGAAGCGGTTCTACTCCGAGCTCCCCGCGGGTGACTGAGCTTCTCACCCTATCTCTAAGGGAGCGCCCAGCCCCCCTACGGAGGAAGCTCATTTCAGCCGCTTGTATTCGGGACCTCGTTCTTTCGGTCATGACCCATAGCTAACCATAGGTGAGTACTGGAACGTAGATCGATCGGTAAATTGAGAAGCTTTGCTTTTCGGCTCAGCTCTCTCTTCACCACGACGGACCGATAGAGCGACCGCATAACTACGGACGCCGCTCCGATCCGCCTGTCCATCTCACGCTCCGATCTTCCCTCACTCGTGAACAAGACCCCAAGGTATTTAAACTCCTCCACCTGGGGCAAGGACACTCCACCCACCGAGAGATGGCAGACTACCTTTCTCCGGTCAAGGACCATGGCCTCAGATTTAGCGGTGCTGACCCTCATCCCAGCTGCTTCACACTCGGCCGCAAATCGCCCCAATGCACGCTGGAGGTCCTGGTTCGATGAAGCCAACAGGACAACATCATCTGCAAAAAGCAGAGAGGAAATCCTGTGGTCCCCAAACCAGATCTCTTCCGGCCCCTGGCTGCGCCTAGAAATTCTGTCCATAAAAACTATGAGCAGAACCGGTGATAAAGGGCAGCCCTGCCGGAGTCCAACGTGGACTGGGAACAGGTCTGACTTACTGCCGGCTATGCGAACCAAGCTCCTACTCCGGTCATACAGAGACCGGACAGCCCTCAGTAAGGCTCCCCGGACCCCATACTCCCAGAGCACCCCCCACAGGATGCCACGGGGGACGCGGTCGAACGCCTTCTCCAAATCCACAAAACACATATGGACTGGATGAGCGAACTCCCACAAACCCTCCAGCACCCTAGATAGGGTGTAGAGCTGGTCCACTGTTCCACGACCAGGACGGAAACCGCACTGTTGTTCCGGAATCCGAGGTTCGACTATCGGACGGACTCTCCTCTCCAGTACCCTGGCATAGACTTTCCCAGGGAGGCTGAGGAGTGTAATTCCCCTATGGTTGGAACACACCCTCCGGTCCCCCTTCTTAAAGACCAGAATTTAAAGAGAGAAAAATGATAAACTAAATTACAAAGCATATTTCTAATAATCACAAACCTAAAAAGGGGTGGAGAAAAAGTGACTTACTAATTATTCTAATCGATATCTTCAAATATGTTCCAAGTTTTTAAAACCTTTAAATTCTCTGAGTTTTTAATAAATGTAGCCTTTTTAATTTCACCAATAAAACTTGACACACAGGTCTGTCACTGGAATCCTTTATTTATTCCCTCATGTGTTTATGTAACAGGGAGGGGGCACATTAAAAGCATCAATGCGCCAGAATCAGCCCACAGGCTGTTTTACATCTGTGTAAAACATGCTCACACAGTGAGAAACATAAAACAAACATAAAAGACACAAAGGTGACAGAACAGAGAGGAGGGGCAGGCATTAAAATAGTTCAATGTTCAACTTACACGGATGAATATAATATGGGTCTAAAATAAAAAGTGAAATGAAGCAAGGTGTGTGCTGTTGTCTTCAGAACACCCAAACGCTGTTTTAAACCTTTGCTTAATAAAAAAAACTGTCTTTCTGTTCCTTTTTCTGTTTTAAATAAAGTTTTGCCCCTCCCCCGTGTCATGGACCATGTGACGGTCTGTCACGTGCCGCTCACTTCCTGCTGACTCGGTCCAGCTGGGTACCATGTCGTCTTAGTTTGGACCCAGTCGGAACAGCGAACATGTCGTTTGGGCTCACACGATCCCGCCGCGGCTCCGTGAAGCTGGTCCTGTTGTTCGCGGCGTGTTTGGGCTTTTTGCCGGTTCGGTTCGCAGCTGGGGAGGACCTCTGGTACCGGGACCTCTGCAGGTGAGGAAGCCCACGGTCTGCTGGCGGACCCGCGGCAGGAAAATCGCTCCGTTCAGGACTCGAGTCCGTCTCTCTGTTGTTTCTTTTGTCGGATTTATTTAGGTCAAGTTCTGGACAATTTGGTCGGTTTTGGGGGGGTGGGATGGGGGTTCTGTCGCTGTCCTTTCGGCAGCTCCGCGGAACCGGACAGTTCCGTGTTTTCTGGAACGTCTTAGAAAGCTGCCTGCTAACCGCGTCTGACGTCATCGTGACTGACGGACGGTCTTCCTCCTTTGTCTGCGTGTCAGAAGCAGCATCTGCTAGCTAACAATTTAAATAAACCAAATGTCGCTGAAAGGAAACTAACCGAGCTAACTGCTAATGTTACAGTTCCCGCTGTTAGCCGCTATGCTAACCGTATATTGATCGCGAGGCAAAAATACACTTACATTAACTATGAACTCATGGCGCGTGCGCGTTAACCAGACAGGGATGAAAACAGAACTTCCTGTTTCAAATCGAACCTCCAGTTCGGATCTCAGATAAAGTCAATGTTTCTGAAAAGAATACTGTATGAATATTTTCATGAAAGTTGAATGCAGTTGAATCGGATCAGATCCAGAACTGAGGAATCCGTTTAATACACGTTTTAAAACCGGATCTGACAGATGGGATTCGGGTGTGATATGTCTCAGAAATAATCCGTTTATTTTCTCTTAACCTGCTTTGCTAAACCGATTAAAAATGACAGAGATGGAAGGAGCACTTCCTGTTCTTCTGGATCTGCTTTTGGTACCAGAACGCGGTTTGATGAGCGGCGTCTTCAGGTTGTCATCAGTTCTCGCTCCTGTCATGTCAGTAGACCTGAAGTTAGAGCGGCATTTCCTCTGAGAGGCTTCCACATTTATGGACATCATCCTGAAGTTCTGGATCTGGACTGGTTTGTAAACCGGGTTCTGCTCCGTCTCCTCTTTGTGCTGCAGTTACACATGGGAGGCGATGGACCAGGATGAGAAGCTGAAATACACTCTGAGTCTCTGCCCCACGTCAGAACCAACCAGCTGTGGGACCAACGCTGCAGTGTGCGCTCAGAACCTCAGCGGTACCACGGCCCAGTCAGTCGGTGAGTTCAGGTTACCCGCTGCGGTCTCTGCAGCAGGTCTGCGTGCTCTGCGGTTCTGATTGGTCTGCGGTTCTGATTGGTCTGCGGTTCTGATTGGTCTGCGGTTCTGATTGGTCTGCGGTTCTGATTGGTCTGCGTTCCTTGTGGCCACAGCAGCAGAGATGGCGGCCCGTTCTCTGCTGATCATGGAGAACTGTTGAAGGAATAGACGGGTCAGGCTGGGCGGGTCAGCCGGACCCGTCTGCTGCAGGAACCTGCAGGCAATGTTCAACCAAAGTCCTGTTAGTTCCTGTCAGAGTAAAGACTCCGCCTCCCAGCAGCTGACTGCACACGTGCATGTCACTCAGCCCCCCCCCCACACACACTGACAGCTACCATTAATGAGGACGGGTGAAGGGAGTCGGGGACGGGTCAGCTCCAACTCTTCAGCCCCTCTGACAAAATTCATTGGGGGGTCACTGCAAGGGTGGGGGGGTGGGGGGTGACTGTTAAAGGATTCAGACCTTCCTCCTGTTTTAGATCATCACTGGTTCTGTTCTTGATTGAAGTTTACTAAAATGTCAGAAACCGCAGGTTTGTCTGTGCATGTGACTGAGAAACCGTGTTCACGCATGTTCATGCCCGTGTTCATGCTGCGTGTTCATGCTGCGTGTTCATGCAGCGTGTTCGTGCTGCGTGTTCGTGCTGCGTGTTCATGCCCGTGTTCATGCAGCGTGTTCGTGCAGCGTGTTCGTGCTGCGTGTTCGTGCAGCGTGTTCATGCTCCGTGTTCATGCTCCGTGTTCGTGCTGCGTGTTCGTGCTGCGTGTTCGTGCTGCGTGTTCGTGCAGCGTGTTCGTGCAGCGTGTTCGTGCTGCGTGTTCATGCAGCGTGTTCATGCTCCGTGTTCATGCTCCGTGTTCGTGCTGCGTGTTCGTGCTGCGTGTTCATGCAGCGTGTTCATGCAGCGTGTTCATGCTCCGTGTTCATGCTCCGTGTTCATGCCGGTGTTCATGCCGTGTCTTCACCGTCCAGGTGACCGGTCCCTTCAGAGGCTCTCCGGCTCCGTCCTGGACTTCAACAGCACCCTGGAATGTCCCGACGGCGGCAGCAACATCCGGACCAGCATCAGCTTCCAGTGCGGGACGACCCTGGTGAGAAACATGACTCGTGGTTTTACAACACGCTGTTAGTGAGTCGGCAGTGATTGGTTCTTCACGCTGGCTCCTTCTGCTTCCGCCACGTGTTGGAGACGTTTCACATGACTCCATCCACAAACATGTGACTTCCTGCAGCATAAAGGCTGTGGGGGCTGGAGAAGGTCACGGTGGAGCTTCAGTGGGGCATGGCTGCTGCTTCTGACCCAGATCATCAGAAACAGGAGACGGTTCTCCAGTCAGAGTGAAGGGTTTGAGTTCCAGAAACAGACACAAGGGAACAAAGATCTGTCCTGAGGCGGGTTTTGAATGTTCTGGTGGTTTTGGAGAGCATTCAGGGACCTCAGAGTCCTGATGTTCCTTCAACCCCAGGTCCACCATCCTGGATGCTTCTTATGTCCTCTGCTCGGTTAAACTAGAGTCGGAGAAATTCCCAGCAGGCTGTTAAAATGGTGCTTCTATTGTTTTTTTAATTGTTGATAAATGACAGATCTGACAGGTTGATCTAAATCCAGCCACAGAACAGTTTCTGGGTTATTTTGGGATGCACTGGATTTTGTTGTTGAGACAGTAGTTGGTAAGGTTAGGGACAGTTTTTTTTCCAGATTTTAAAGTCTTTAAACTAAATCTTAGTGGTTTATTGTTTCAGAAGAAGCCAGACATGGGCGATTGAGATGTGTTAACCTTTAGTGTGGAAATCATTGAGAAGAGAGAGTTAATCTTTGACCGAACTTTTATTTTCACTGCAGCTTCTTTGTTCATGAGGGACAGAGGCCGGTTGACCCGGTGGGTTAGATCGTCCTGAAGTGTAGTGTAGCTACTCCAGCTCTGATACATCTGAGAGAGAACTGAATGGTCCATGGTGTTTGATGCTTCCTGCTTTAACTGGTAAAGCATTGTGTCTGCATTACAGTTCAGTGAAAATGAAACAGACTTGTTCCAGGTAAATGCAGTCTGAGATAGAGGAGAATTTCTAGCTGTATGGCTAATAGTTTGAGAATTATGTAGAAAGTCATGTGTCATCTGCATAGAGACTGATTTTATGATGAGAGTTTTATTTTCTGCTGTCTCATTGCTGCAACCAGAGGTCCAGTAATAGCAGGGGGGGGGGGCATACTTTACTGAACACTCATCCTAAACTACGATGGAAACTCCACCTCCATTTTAGTAGAGTGTGAGTCTATCGGTGGTTAGATTTACAAAGAACTGATGGTTTCCTGTTTAGTCAGAAAGTTTAGAGTTTAGTTTTAAGCTAAAGTTTTTTCTTTCTACAGAAAAAGGATGAATTCAGAAACCGACTGATGGACTGAATAGTTTGATTTGAATGTGGTCTGTCCATTATGGAGCAGCTAATCTAAACAAGTAGACTGAGATTCTGCTGATGTGGAATCTTTTCCAGATAAAATGCATCTATTTCCACAAGTCCTTCAGATGTTAGTAAACATTGAACCTTTATTTTCTGCGAAATGATGCATGAATGTAAAAAACAAAACAAAGCAATTAAAAAAACTAAAACATTTATTCAAAAAGATCACCGTTAGGTCTCTATTCAGACTTTACTTTTTTACTAGTAAAAGTCAGAAGTACAACATGTGGTAACACTGAAACTCTGTGTGGGCCACCTGTAGCGTCTTGGTCACCTGACATCTCAGGTGTGTTTTCAGCTCACCTGTCCTTTGCATTTCAGGGGTCTCCGGAGTTCGTTGCCTTCTCTCAGTGTGTTCATTACTTTGAATGGAAGACCTACACCGCCTGCAAGAAAGACAAGTTCAAGCCCCACAAAGAGGTTGGTAATGGAGGAAGGAAACTGCCCCCCCCATGCTACCCCCTCCCACAGAAACCATGAGGCAGAGGAGGGGATGCTTAAGGCGTTTGACGTGACCTCAACGACCCCACAGAAAGGCGGTTGTTCCATGGCGCTGACGGGGCGGCACTCCTCTGTCTGCAGGTCCCGTGTTACATCTTTGACTCTGACGGGAGGAAGCATGACCTCAGTCCTCTGATCAAACTGAAAGACGGATACCTGGTGGATGACGGCGATGACGGCATCGACTTCTACATCAATGTCTGCAGAAGCATCTGTAGGTTCCTGCTGAAACCTGCCTGAAGGTTCTCTGAAGGTTCCTGTTCTTTAAGTCCCGTCACTGTCCTGCTTCCAGACAGCACAGATAAGTCGTGTCCAGAGGGCTCAGCGGCCTGCCTCGTCACCGGCGAGGGCTCTTTCAGCATGGGCCTTCCTGCGGGGCAGCTGGAGCACGTGAAGAAAGACAGGTGAGGCCTTCGTCCTGTTTTCAGTGGAGGGAACCGTGGTGTTCCTCTGAGAGTTCAACATATGCTGCTGGGTCTGGGGTTTGAGTCTGGGCTGAGGGTTCTGCAGGTGAATCCTGATTTCATGGAGTGCACAAAAACACCTGAAGTGGATTCAGTTTGGTTTTAGAGCACATTTGGACATTCCAGACTAGAATAGATCTTAAATGGAATCCGGACTGTGGCGATGATGATCTGGTGTCATGCTTTAAAAAGCGTGTGAGGTGGTTTGCAGATCTCCCATAACGGTGGTAGCCGTGTGAACGCTGTTTCCCTCAAGCGGAGCTGTTCAGTTCTTCGTCTTCTCTGCTCCAGCCTCAGGCTGCAGTACGCTTTAGGAGAAGGCTCCACCCCTCCCTCCAGATGTGGGGAACACGCTCCTGCCGTTACCATCACCTTCATCTGTCCTTCAAGAGGACGTGTGGTACGTCACTGTGGGCGTGGCTTCACCCCTGCAGATGATGGTTAACTTCATGTCGGGTCTGGTTACAGGGCAGCCCCCCCAAGATGACGGCCAACCAGAACTGCCGTTACGAGGTGGAGTGGGTGACGGAGTACGCCTGTCACCGGGACTACCTGGAGAGCCACAGCTGCAGACTGACCAGCAAGCAGCACAACGTCTCCATCGACCTGACGCCGCTCACCATCACCTGTACGTAGGCCTCTCACATGCAGATCTGGTTCCTTGAAGATGCTTTTATTCTGAAAGGGGTTTGTGGTTTGGTGAAGCTGTGCTTCAGCAGCAGGATGGAGGAGGGACCTCTGTCTTTACCATCAGCCTAAAGGCCAGAGCATCAGGAAAACCTGCCTTCCTTCTGAAATCCTCTCTTCCTTCATGTAGCTAAGGAACAGCAGTACCACGCCCACTCTGGAACCAGCGGCGGCCCGGACAGCTACATCTTCTACCTGAACATCTGCGGGAAAGTTGTTACAAAAGAATGTGGCGACGACCCGTTTGTGTCCTCCTGCCAGGTGAAGACGTCCTCCTCCATGAGCAAAGTGGCTGGAAGATTCCAGAACCAGACCCTGCGGTAGGACGCGTCTCCGCTCCCTCCAACTCTCCAGCCATCAGATAGTTTAGCTGTTTTCTGATGGATGTTTGGACTCAGTACATGTTTACATATACATTTCTTTTTGGGTGTAGTCCAGGGCTTTAAATGAATGTAAGATTCATCCCATTGTTTTTCTGGAGCTCTGTAAGGCAGCAGATCTCAGCTCTGACTGAGCGCCGTGGTGGGACGGACTGAACGGAGATGCTTGTTTTTACAGACAAATGTCATCACTTCAGAATTCAGCCTGATGGAACCCAGAATGCTTAGATCCAGACTAATGACGAATGAAAACCATGACCGTCACAGACTCTGCTTGTTAGACGCCTCTTCCTCCACCAACAGGATCCAGAGGAGACTTTCAAGTCCTTCTTCTTAGATCCTGCTGATCAGATGTGAATCCAGAGCTGTTCCTCGTTTCCTGAACTCCTTCCTCCCCTTGCTGGTCTGAACCCCCCCTCCCGGTGTTTTTTTTTCTCCGCAGGTACTCGGATGGGGATCTGACTCTGATCTATCCAGGAGGCACCAGCTGCTCCTCCGGCTTCCAGAGAATGACCATCATCAACTTCCAGTGCAACAAGAACGCCAGTGAGTTGAGATGGACTGTTCTGAAGCTTCTGTGCCGTCATGAGCTTCCATGGAAGATTCCCATTTCATGAAATCAGTTTGATGAAAGTGAAAGCTTCCATCCTCCACCTCATCAGAGGAAGAGGAGTCGTTAGCAGACTGCAGGAATCGGGTCAGAAGACGATTCGGACAATTCCTCTGATGTTTCTGCAGCCGACTCTGGAAAGGGGAGTCCCGTCTTTGCTGGGGAGACGGACTGCACGTATTACTTCAACTGGGAGACGGCCTTCGCCTGCGTCAGGGAGGAGGAGGACCTGCTGTGCCGCGTCACTGATGGCAGAAAACACTACGACCTCTCCCCCCTCACCAGATACCCAGGTGAGCTCCTTCATCAGTTGTTAGCATCAGCCCTCCTCAGCCTCCTGCTGAAATGACTGTTGTCTGTTCGGATTCAGAGTCGGATTCCAGCGAAAACTGGGAAGTGGAAGACGCAAAATCGACTAAATCCAGCTCCCACTACTTCCTGAACGTCTGCCATAAGGTGATCCGAGCAGGGGGGGCGGCGGCGTGTCCTGAAGACGCTTCCATCTGCGCTGTGGGTGCGTTCACGCGTTGCAGCATCTCCGTCAGATGTTCTGGCAGAGCAACCAGGGATTCTGATACTCATGACTGTCATTTAGACAAGAACAACCAGAGCATCAGCCTCGGCAGCTTCCTCTCCCCCCCCTACAAAACCCGCACAGGAGATGACCTCAGACTGGTGTACACCGACGGCAGCCCGTGTCCCGATCAGAAGAGGAAGATCCAAAGTATTCTGACCCTCCGATGTAAACCCGGTGAGTGAAACGGGGAGCCGTCTCTTTTAGTCGTTGCTGTTGAAGTCTATGGAGACACCCCCCCCATTCTCCTGGAATCAACCTCCTGATTGTGGCACTTGGCGCTCCTCGTCATGACCCCCCCTTTGTTTCTGACGTTTGCTTCAGGAGGCGTTGAGAGTCCTCCTGTCCTCGTCAGCGTCTCATCAGACGAGTGTTTCTACGAGTTGGAGTGGCTTACGGCTGCAGCCTGCGTCCTGTCCAAGACTCAGGGGGATTCCTGCAGGGTGGGGGACCCCCAGGCCGGTACGAACACGCCCCTCAAACACTCACCTGCTGAAATGAGGGTATCTGAAACATGTAGAACGACCTCCAGTTAGGCAGGAGACTTTACCTGAACATTTTTTCTTGAAGGCACATTGAAGCTTTCCTCTCCGTTTGCCTGGACATCGTGTCTTTAGCCTCATAATAACTTAAGCGCCGCTCTTGTGGTTCTCCCGTAAGCTTTGGCTGGCGTTCATCGGGACCATCAGTTCACCGATGAACTAGTTTGAGTTTTTGCCAAACCTGAAGCTCCTGGGGTCATAATGGACATTTTCAGGCCCAGGACGTTTGTGCCTTAAGCGGCTGAACAGACTGGACGTGTCTCCTGATGCACCGGGCTAGCATGTCTTTCAAAGGATAGTGGTCTGATCCACGTCTGCGTTCCTAAATCCCAATAATTCCAGACGGCTGAGGCTCAGGTCTGACGGTGTTACCATCATATTTGGGGGTTTACTCGGCTAAACCTCCTCCTGCTTTATGGGTTAGGGTGGAGGGTGGAGGGTGGAGGTGCATGTCAACAACACTATCAAATGTGTCCTCTGTGGAGGACGTCTCTGAAGCTGAACATGACGCAACCACTGCAGACTCCTGAACAAACTCCTTTTGGTTTCTACAGAGGATATCTGGGGCTGTTACTAAATGTAAATGGGCGTTTTCTGTGGATGTAAAAGTACTGACAGGACCAAATGTTTTTCCTCTGGTAGTCAGGAAGATACCACTGTTACTGGCTTTACTGGTGTAAAAAAGTACAGGTCTACCAACAGCCTGCAGTCCATCTGAACCTGCACCTTTGCACCTCCTCCTTCTGCTCCACAGGGTTCTCCTTTGATTTGTCTCCACTCTCCAAACCTGACGGGGGTTTCTACAACCTGACCGACGGCACATACACCTACCTCATCAATGTGTGCGGTCCGGTCAAGGCATACTCGTGTCCTGACGGGGCCGGAGCCTGCCAGGTGGAGAAAAGGTGACCGACGCTCCCACTGTCACTGAACGTCTATGACCTCCGGCAGTCACTCTGCTCCTCTGCTCCTCAGCTCCTGGAGTCTCGGAGAAGCAAACTCCCGTCTGTCCTACTACGATGGACTGATACAGCTGACCTACAGGAACGGCTCTCAGTACAACAACAAGGAGCACACCCGCAGGTCCACCCTCATCTCCTTCCTCTGTGACCCTGAAGCTGGGCTGGGAAAGCCCGACTTTCAGGTGGGCCCTCTTCTCTGCACCTGTTCTGGAGCTCCTCGGACTCCTGTCGGTGCGCTGATGTTCTGTTCTGCATCAACACAGGTGGAGGACAACTACACCTACAACTTCCACTGGTATACGTCACTCGCATGTCCTGAAAGGTCCCACCAGTGTCTGGTGACGAACCCCAAAACGCTGGATCAGTATGACCTGTCCAGGTACCAGCTGTTCCCTGCAAAACCTCCTCCCTGGCCTCCTGGTCCTCCTCCCTGACCTCCTGCTGTCTCCTGCAGCCTGTCCCGCTCCACCAGGAACTGGCAGGCCATGGACCTGTCTGACCTTCAGAGCAGGAAGAGTTACTACATCAACATCTGCCGCGCCATCGTCCCCGTGGTCGGCTGCGACCGCGAGGCGTCTGTCTGCGAGATGACATACGTGACCCAGCAGGTGATCTGAATCCTGTGCCTCTGTGGGCCCAGCAGGGGGCGCTCATGTCCTTATGTAGCTCAGGTGCTCCTGTGATCCAGCAGCGCATAGGAAACATGCCGGATGTTTCTCAGTGGATTTTCATTTCAGACGAGATTCACAGGAAGAAAAAGCGTTGAGCTGCAAACAAAACTTCCAATTAAATTTGACTTTGTACTGACAGGAAAACGGAGGTTTGCAGAAATGCTGAAAATCTGATCTGCTTCTTCCTGATCCTCAGGGTTCTCCAAAGGAGGTGGTCTCGGTCAGCAACATGGGGGTCTCCAAGAAAGGCCCGGTAATCGAGGGGCGGGACCGGCTGCTGCTGGAGTTCACGGACGGGTCAGGCGTGCACGTCCGAGGGCCTGAAGCTGTCCTACACCACCCGCATCCACCTGATCTGCTCCAGAGGAACGCTGGTGAGTGACGTCACCTGATGGACGGACGGACGCCGTGCTCTCTGTGTCTGAAGTGGGCGTGTCTCTGCTGCTGTCTGCGTAGTCCATGCCGCCTCGATTCGAGTCCAACCAGAACTGCACTTCCACTTTCATATGGGAGACCCAGGCAGCCTGCGCCATCCGGACCACCCAGAACAAAAACCAGGTGAGAGCTGCTTTTTCCAAACCTGGAGTGGAGAGCAGAGACACTGATGGGTTTGCGGTTTCAGACCTGCTCTGTGGTCGACCCCAACACCGGCTTTGAGTACAACCTGCAGCTTCTGGCCTCCAAGACCGGCTACAACGCCAGCGCCAACGGCAAAGACTTCCTGGTGAGCTTCTCCCCCCTCAGCTCTGACTACCCTCCGTACAGTTCTTGGCGATCTTCAGCGATGCTCTCTGTCTCGCAGTTGAACATCTGCTCAGACGCTCCCGGATGTGGGGAGGGGATGGCGGGCTGTGAGCTGGACAGCGGGAAGCCCGTCAGTCCGGTGGGGGTCACCAAGACCCTCCAGTACTCCACCGATGGCAAACTGAAGCTAACGTATCGGGGGCCGCTGGTGGAAAGTACAGGTACCGAACCGTGAGGCGATGAAATGCAGACCTCGCCAAGATGGAAGCTTCATTCTGACCCCCCCACAGGTACACGGGACACCTTCACCATAAACTTTGTGTGCGACCCGAACCCCCACCCCAACCCTCTGGAGCTGTTGCGAGAGGAGATGAGTACGATCGGTGGCCGCACCACCCACGACGCCGTCTTCAGCTTCTACACGGCGCTGGCCTGCACGCCGGCCCCCGTAGACTGCAGCATTTCTGGTCTGAACTCTGGGGTCACAGGGTCACGTCCCCCACCAACAAGAACGTCTCATGAGATCCCACATTTGTCCTCTAGATGCTCTCGGGAACGAGTACGACCTGAGCCGCCTGATCCGGGACGAAGAGGACAGCCCGTGGATCCCCATGGATACGGAGGCGGGGGCGGGACGCCGCTTTTACATCAACGTCTGCAAGCCCCTCCCAGCCCTGACGGACTGTCCAGGTCAGGAGAGGGAAAAAACTTAACGGACCTGTGATCTAACCTGGAACAGAGATGAGCTGATCCAGAACGTTCTGTCTGAACATCAGAACAATGAAACTCTGGGTTTTAGGTTCTGACTGATGACTACAGAACAGAACAGGGGGTGTCGCCATTCATTCTAGCGTTTCCATCCAGATCAGTTTGTGGATGAAGATCCGATTCATAGGCAATATTGGTTCATTCTGAACGATCCAGATCCTCTGTCCTGCAGTGGATCCAGATCCTCTGGATCCAAACTTCCAGCAGTGAGACTCAGACAGAAATTCCTGCTACTGAACAGAGAAGTTTTCCAGATTCTTGGATTTCTTCCAGATCATCAAGTTAAATGAAATCTGTGTCCAAACAAACAAGTCAACTAGAATGAATGTCAGATCCATTCACATGGTAGTTTCCTAAAGTTCACCACTGTTGTTTTTCCACATCCAGAGAATCCAAAGGGAACATTCTAGAACATTCTAGACACTGGATGGTCACATGACTTTATTCACAGTCTGTCCACACACTGGACTGGAATGATGGACTGATCCGTGTTCATGACATCACACGTGTGTTGTTGCTGTGATTGGTCGGTTTACCCTACAGTCAAATAAACCTGCTGTACATCAATCCAGATGGTTTTTTCCAAATCAATTATGGTCATAAATGCATTAAAACTTCTTGTGAGTTTTACCTTCATGCAAAAATCCCATTTCCATAAAAGCTTTCATCGTCGTTAGTAAATAAAAAAGGTTATATGAGGAGGGAAATTCTTTTTCATTTAATTCATTTAGATTCTCTATAAACTTTCATTTTAAAGCCAATGTAAATGAAATAGATGTCAAATATTTTTTTGGGTTCATTTTCTTAGTTTTCAGTATTTCTTGTTGTCAGCGTGTGGAAATGTGTCAGTTGGGTGAAAAGCAGCTCCTCTCTCTGCAGTGGGTCCTCTGGGCGCCTGCGGTCTGATCGATGGGAGGAGTGTCAACCTGGGATACGTGCAGTCGATGCCGCAAATGGCGGAGGACGGCTCCATCAGCATCGTGTACCAGAACGGAGATCAGTGCGGCGCGGCGTCCCGCTACTCCACGCGCATCATCTTCCAGTGTGACGACAGTCCCGTGAGTTTTTAGAGTCTGAAGGTGGTTCAGAGCGGCGGCGGCGGCGGCGGCGGCGGCGGCTGCTGTGTCAGTGGTGATTCACAGTTAGAGTTGGTAGTTTTAGAGCCTCTGACCTCATTAACGTGTTGGTGGACAGGACTTGACCCCTTTGCACATTTTGTTATTTAACTACTTATTTTTATGTTTTTATGAAATGATTTTCAACAGTTCATGTTTTAGACAGATTGTACTTTAAAAATGATGATTTAAAAAAAAACCCCAAATGTAAATATAAAAGCAGACGTCTGGCAGTAAAATCCGTATTATTTAGAAACAATAAAGCCTATTAGAACTGGTTGTGGTTCTGAGAGCGGTCCTGTTCAGATTCTGGTGTCAGTCATTAGCTGTGGTTGGTTCCTTCAGGGCTCCCCCATGTTGGACCGTCGGGACGGGTGTGAGTTCGTCTTCGTCTGGAGAACGTCTGAGGCCTGCCCCATCAGGAGGTCCAAAGGTAGACACAGACATTATGGGATGTACAGAAATTTGGCTTTTTTACTCAGGAGAAGCAATCTTGTAAAATTGCCCCTGAATTTGGCCTTGCAGGTGAAAACTGTCAGGTTCAGGACCCCAGAAGTGGTTTCCAGTTTGACCTGGGTTCCCTGAAGGGCAGAAATGTCACCATCAGGACCCAGAAGTACGTGTACCACCTGTCGGTGTGCGGGCCGCTGCCCAAGAACGTCTGCAGCCACGGAGCGTCTGTGTCCTCCTGCCAGGTCAACGGGGACAGTCAGAAGATTGCAGGTATGGAAACATCAAAGATGGTTGGGAACTGGAGAGAGGCTCCTGTGCATCAATGTTTGCATCCATGCAGGGTTGGCCAACCAGAACCTGGTGTTTGTGGGGGACCAGATTCTCCTGAACTACACCAACGGAGAGACCTGTCACAAGATTTACCAAAGGTCCACTCTGATCTCCTTCTCCTGCCACCCTGACGCGGGGCCCGTGAGTCTGAACCCGCTGGTTCCTCTGCTGTTCCTGCAGACGTTCTTCTCTCTGAACTCTCCTTCCTTCTCCTTTGTTCAGGGAGAACCGGAGTTCATCAAGGAGACTCCGGACTGTTCGTACCTGTTCACCTGGCCCACCGCGCTGGCCTGCGCCAAAACCATCAGCTGCTCCTACAAGTATGAGGCTCTTCCTGTTTGTGTGCTTGCTGCCTGCAGGTCAGAGGTCAGCGGATTTGACATCCTTTTTTGACCCCCCAGTTTAAGATTGGGGGGGTTAAGGACTGAAGAAGTCATGGGAAATGTTAAAGCTGCAAAACATTCTTCTTTTTCTCACTCTTTCACACACACATCCAAACCGCCGTCGTTTCTCTGACGGCAAAGTTATTTAAGGTGGAATGAGGCGAACATGACTGCAGAAGCGTTTCCTGCCTGATCCTCTAAGATCAAACATTGGATAAACTCCAGAATCAAACATTCTTCATCCAGAACTCTGTCAGGGACCTTAAGGAGGATCTAAGAACCCTCCTGCACCACTGTGCAGCTCCGCCTTAACGGCAGAAAAATGTCAATTAGATCTTTTTGGATTCCAAAGCTCCGTTGATGAAGAATGAATCTTGTTTTGAGTGACGGGCAGTGTTTTAGAAAAGCAGGTGCATTGTGGGATGTCCTAACGTCTCAGACATCTCCTCAGGAGCCCTGCAGCAGGGCAGCCCAAAAGGTGAGAGGCGGAGAGCTAGTCTGAACACAGGACAGCAGAGAAAGTGAATTATCAGCAAAGACGAATGTGTTTCATTCATGTGTTTATTATAGTTCCAATCACGCACCGTATGCAGAACTCAGAAAAAAACAAAAAAGTGCGGTGATGCGGTTATCGTCACACCCCTAGAAAGAGCGAGACCAAAGCGCTGCCTCATCTGCTCCTCAGTGACGGTCAGGGCCGCTCCTACGACCTTTCACCTTTGGCTCTGGACTCCGGGAACTGGGAGGTGGAAGTTCCCACTCAGGGCACGGAGAGGCGGTTCTTCATGAACGTCTGCAGGTCTCTGGTGCAGCAGGCAGGTCAGTGTGGGACCTGGGCTTCACATTTCTGACCTCGCAGACATAACTCGGGTTGATCTCCACAAACAGGCCCGTGGAAGTGTCCCTCTGGTGCAGCGTCCTGCATGAGGGACGGGGATAAATTCCTGAGTTTGGGCCGAGTGGAGTCCGGTCCCAAACTGGACGGGAGTGTTCTGAAGCTGCAGTACACCAGCGGACAGCCCTGTCCAGACGGGAGGCGCAACAGAACCAGCATCATCCGCTTCAAGTGTGACAAAGACCGAGTGGTGAGAGCTTGAACCCTCCTCCCCCATCAGAGGCATGAATGCTGGGGCAGCTCTGTGCTGGGGGGCACATCCATCAGGAGCAGATGTAGATGTTTGGGGACGCTTCTCATTACAACATGTCCGCTCTTTTCACCTTCTGGAGACTTTGACCTTCTCAGGTTGGAGGGTTGTGGGGGGTCTGACTGGTTCCAGTCTGCCCCCCTCCCCCAGCAGAAGAGAAAACGTTTCCGACTTTCTCTGCAGGACTCCCGGCCCACGCTGATCTCCCAGATCCAGGACTGCGTCTTCACCTTCCTGTGGCTGACGGCCGCCGCCTGTCCTCTGAACACCACCCAACATGGCGACTGCAGAGTGACCAACCCCGCCACAGGTCCCCCCCCTTACTCACGGCTGCAGCGTGGAAGTGTCTGCTTTAGACGTCTGAACATTCATCTGTGTCCCCCCCTCACAGGTCACCTGTTTGACCTGAGCCCCTTGAAGAAGAAGGGCGGTTACACCATGTTCGATCCCCAGCCCAGCAAGAGGGTTATCCACATGAATGTCTGTGGGGGAGTGGACTACACGGCGTGTCCCTCTGGAAGCGGTGCGTTCCTCCTGCTCACCTCTGGATCACAGCTCCATCCGTCTGGAGGTCAGAGGTCAGGGTGGCCTCGGGCTGCTGTCCTGTCAGATGTCTCTCCTCGTGGGGGAGTCGGTCTGAGGATCCGTTGAGTATCTGTGCACGCACAGGTTGATCAAGGACCCGCTTGTGCGTCAGCGGCAGGAATTTCCATGACTGTATGGCTCGCCGCTGGTCACGTTCTTCCTCAGCTGTTTGGTCAATCACTAACCTCCCTGGAGAACCAAAGGTCCAGCTGGGGAAGAAAGCCGTGAATTATAAAGCACTTCTGTCAATCATTTGACGGAAAACGGCTTTTTCTGGACCACCTCTGAACTCTGTTCACACTATGGTAAATGGGAAATAGCGTATACTTATATAGCGCTTTCTACCCTCTTTCAAAGGCCCAAAGCGCTTTACAGTCACAGTCCCATTCACCCATGCACACACACATGCACACACACATGCACACACACATGCACACACACGCACACACACATGCACACACACATGCACACACACATGCACACACACATGCGCACACATGCACACACACTGCACACACGCACACATGCACACACACATGCACACACACATGCACACACACGCACACACACATGCCACATGCACACACACATGCACAACACACTGCCACACCAATGCACACACACATGCATGCACACACACACATGCACACACACATGCACACAAACAGCACCACACATGCAACACACACAGCACCACCATGCAAACACACACACACACACATGCACACACACACACATAGCACACACACACATGCACACACATGCACGAACACACCACATGGCACACACACATGCACACACCCCACACCACACACACCGCACCACCCACATGCCCCACACCACACAGCACACATGCAACACACACACCACATGCACCACACACACCACACACAGCACCATCGCACATTCACACACACGAACCCCACACACATGCACAACAACATTCACCACACTGGCGCCAACCTCCCACCAGAGGCAAGGTGGGGTTCAGTGTCTTGCCCAAGGACACTTCAACACATGGGCGTGCGAAGCAGGAAGACCATCTGTTCCTCTGAGGAACCTAACGGCAGCTTGAGGCCCACCCCCTCCCCCACGGGGGTCTGGACTTCCTGTTGATCTGCAGGTGATATGAATGCTGGGAAATTGTTTTTATCCGGATAAAAACGCTGTTTTTGGTCAACGTTTGATGAAGAGGTGAAGGACGTTCTTCCCAAACG
Organism: Oryzias curvinotus; assembly: GCA_023969325.1. NCBI lineage: Eukaryota > Metazoa > Chordata > Actinopteri > Beloniformes > Adrianichthyidae > Oryzias > Oryzias curvinotus. The sequence continues at coordinate 19,911,496 of CM043729.1, forward strand.
TTCCTAAATGCTTTCCAGGGTCTCCAGTTGGAACGTTTTTCAGTTCCTTCAGCTAACGGGAGCTAGATGGCGTTCGCTGCCGTAGACGCTTCAGTGTCACGTTGTCTGTCCTCCCTCATTTGCCTTCTTCTTGTCATGTTTGGACTCTGCAGACGGCTGAACCAAAGCTCAGGACGGTCTGGAACTATGGGGCTTCCACCCCTCTCTGAGCAGTCAGAGGAGACTGGAACCCCTGCAGGAACCGTTTTCCTGTTCAACCTTTATTTAAACCTCTGGTTGTTGACAGTTTCACATCCTCTGCAGCTGCATGATGGGAAATGATTGGAAACACAACCTGATGTCTGCAGTCTGAAGGATCTTGAAAGTCTGCTGATGTTCTCCAAGAACAGTTTCTGGATTGGAAGCAAACATTTTTATGAACTATGCTTTTTATTATTTGAAAAACTCAAGTGATGAAGCCATAAAGGAACAGGCAGGAAGGAGCGGACCTTTGCAGAGCAGAAAGCATGAAGGAGAAGATCCTGGATGTTTGTCGGTTTCTCTCGGTGATCAGATGTTTCTTTGCTTCCAGCTGTGTGCTTTTTGGACGCCGGAAATTCTGTGAGCGGCGGTCAGGTGAGCCAGAAGCTTTCGTTCCGCGATGGCGAGGTGGAGCTGACCTACGATGAGGGGAGTCGGTGCGCCGCAAACCCGGAGCTCAAGCACAAAAGTGTCATCCACTTCATCTGCAGGTGTGACGGCTCCCAGAAACACAGAGGGCGGGGCTTAAACCCCCTCAGCAGCCTGGATCCATCAGGTGCAGGAGCTTTGAAGTCACACCTACAGATCTGTTCTATTGTTTTAAACAGACCAGCCCAGATGAGCACAGCCCCCCCAGAACCGGTCCTGATCAGCTCCGACCCTCAGACCTGTACGCATTTCTTCTCCTTCTACTCACACCTGGTGTGTGAAAAGCAGGTGAGTGAGAGCTGCCATGACCTTTGAGGTGTCTGCATCAAAAACACCTCAGACTGCAGTCTAACCTCTGACCTTTAACCCCTGAAGCCTCACATAGAGCAGCATCAGCAGATGGTGGAGGCAGGAATGTAAAAAATACTTCTGCTGCTTTGTGGGGGTCAAAGGTGAGGGGGCGGGGTTTGCTAGTAGGAAGCTGAGGGGTGGGGTTTGCTGCTAGGAAGTTGAGGGGCGGGGTTTGCTAGTAGGAAGATGAGGGGTGGGGTTTGTTTGTGGGAAGCTGAGGGGCGGGGTTTGTTTGTGGGAAGCTGAGGGGCGGGGTTAGCTGGTAGGAAGCTGAGGGGCGGGGTTAGCTGGTAGGAAGCTTGATGGGCTGGGTTTGCTGCTTGGAAGCTGAGGGGCGGGGTTTGATTGTGTGAATCTGAGGGGCGGGGTTTGTTTGTGTGAAGCTGAGGGGCGGGGTTTGTTTGTGGGAAGCTGAGGGGCGGGGTTAGCTGGTAGGAAGCTGAGGGGCAGGGTTAGCTGGTAGGAAGCTGAGGGGCGGGGTTTGTTTGTGGGAAGCTGAGGGGCGGGGTTAGCTGGTAGGAAGCTGAGGGGCGGGGTTAGCTGGTAGGAAGCTGAGGGGCGGGGTTAGCTGGTAGGAAGTTGAGGGGCGGGGTTTGCTGCTTGGAAGCTGAGGGGCGGGGTTTGATTGTGTGAATCTGAGGGGCGGGGTTTGTTTGTGTGAAGCTGAGGGGCGGGGTTTGTTTGTGGGAAGCTGAGGGGCGGGGTTAGCTGGTAGGAAGCTGAGGGGCGGGGTTTGTTTGTGGGAAGCTGAGGGGCGGGGTTTGTTTGTGGGAAGCTGAGGGGCGGGGTTTGCTGCTTGGAAGCTGAGGGGCGGGGTTTGTTTGTGGGAAGCTGAGGGGCGGGGTTAGCTGGTAGGAAGCTGAGGGGCGGGGTTTGCTGCTTGGAAGCTGAGGGGCGGGGTTTGTTTGTGGGAAGCTGAGGGGCGGGGTTAGCTGGTAAGAAGCTGAGGGGCGGGTTTGTTTGTGGGGAGCTGAGGGGCGGGGTTAGCTGGTAGGAAGCTGAGGGGCGGGGTTTGTTTGTGGGAAGCTGAGGGGCGGGGTTAGCTGGTAGGAAGCTGAGGGGCGGGGTTTGTTTGTTGGAAGCTGAGGGGCGGGGTTAGCTGGTAGGAAGCTGAGGGGCGGGGTTTGTTTGTGGGAAGCTGAGGGGCGGGGTTAGCTGGTAGGAAGCTGAGGGGCGGGGTTTGTTTGTGGGAAGCTGAGGGGCGGGGTTAGCTGGTAGGAAGCTGAGGGGCGGGGTTTGCTGCTTGGAAGCTGAGGGGCGGGGTTTGCTGCTTGGAAGCTGAGGGGCGGGGCTTGTTCATAAGAAGCTGAGGGGCGGGGTTTGTTCATAAGAAGCTGAGGGGCGGGGTTTGTTCATAAGAAGCTGAGGGGCGGGGTTTGCTGCTTGGAAGCTGAGGGGCGGGGTTTGCTGACGTTCTGGACGTTCAGACAAACGTCACCTCCTTTGCTTCACCAGGTCACATGTTCGGTCCAAAGCGGCTCCACCCTGATAGACCTGACTCCTCTGATTCACGTCTCTGGGTTCTACTCGGCAGAAGGTCTGACGGTCACACAGAACCACAGAACCCCCCCACAGGTGGAGCCGGCTTCACCTGACGCCTTCTGTTTGTCTCCAGATGAAGCTGTGGGTCAAAGTGCAAACTCTCCAGACTTCTACATCAACATCTGTCAGCCGCTCAATTCCATCCCTGGAGTGGCTTGTCCTCCTGGAGCTGCCGCCTGCATGGACCCAGCCGACGGCCCCCCAGTGGTGAGAACCACTTTGAGTGTCTGAAGCTGCTTTTAGCCGACAGAAGGTCCAGAAAACGGAGGACGGAACGCAGACATTAACGGGTTCTCGCTGCTGTTCCTCTGCCAGGATATCGGCCGAACCACCAAAGGCCCAGAGGTCAACAAGGACACGTCTGAGGTGTCCATCACCTACAGCAGCTCCACGCCGTGCACAGATGACCCCGCCCAGAACTACACCTCCACCATCATCTTCAGCTGCCAGAGGGGCACGGATCTGGTCTGTCGGCGCTGACTGAGGTCAGGTGGTTTCTCCGGTTTCACCTTCTAAGCGTTTTCTCTGCGTTCAGGGTTCTCCACTGATGCTGCGGCAACAGGGCTGCGTCTTCCTGTTTGAGTGGGAAACGCCGCTAGTCTGCCCGGATGCCACTAACAGCACTGGATGTCAGCTGACGGACGCGCAGCTCCAGTTCACCTTTGACCTGCAGAGCCTCTCTGAGGACGTGACGGTGAGCAGCAGCGGCTGCAGAGCCCCTCCCGCTGCAGGAGTAACCGCTGACGGTTCCCTTCCTCCTCTCCAGGTGACGACGGGCTCGGGAACGTACCACCTCCACGTGTGCGGCGCCGTGACAGAACCGCTGTGCAAACAGAGCGCGGTGTGTCTGGTGAGCGGCTCTGGTTCCAACAGGTCGGCCACTTCGTTTGGGATCAGCAAAGCCATGAGCCTGGACTACAAACACGAGGAGCAGGCGCTGCTGATGCAGTACGGCGGCGGAGATCAGTGCCCAGCAGGTACGCCACCCTCACCTGAACTCGGCTTTAAGGTATAAACGAAAGGTGGGACACCCCCCCCCCCCCCCCTCCAGGTTGATGGATAAACAGCATTAAAGATCCAGTTCAGCAAAACGGCGTGGAGAGACCTACAAATGATTTCACAGGTTTCAGTGACGCCGGGGGAGGGTGCCGGCTCCTTCAGCTGCTTTAATGACAACGTGAGGCTTAGCTGGGTCGGTGCGTTCAGGGACATTTAGAAAGCAAAAACTGAAGGAGTCTAATAAATCAGGAGAACATTGGTCCTGCTGTCTGATGCTTCGCGCCTTCCTTCCTCCCGTTTCTCTGCTTCAGTCTCTGCCAAGCGCCAGACCTCCATCTTCTTCACGTGCGACCGGTCGGCGGGCCGTGGCTCCCCCCAGCTGCTGGCAGAGACAAAAGGCTGCTCGTCGGATTTTCAGTGGAACACCAGCGTCGTCTGTCCCCCAATAAAGATGGAGTGCAAGCTAGTGAGCAAGCACCAGACGTTCGACCTCCGGAGCCTGTCGTCGCTCACGAAGCCGTGGAGGTTCAAAGACCAGAGATACTCGTAAGTCTGGCCGCTTATCTGTTTCATGACGGGTCATCAGAAGGATCCTGATCCAGCAGCACACAGAGGGCTGTCGGTAGAAAATGTGAGTCTCTGCATCCTTTGGTCCTGAGGGGGGCAGTGTCATTTAAGACTGCTGTGAAGTTCTGAGGAACCGAAGAACACCGGAACCCTCTGCCAGGACAGCGAGGTCTTCCTCATGAAGGAGGATCCAGCCTGAGCTCACGGAGACCGTCTAGTGGATCTGGAAACCTTTCCAGCTTTGAACAGCGGCTGTAGATCTGAGTTCATCAGCAGGAAACCGTCATCAGTGGAGCTCAGACTCAAGGATCACTAAATGCAGACAGTGGAGGAATGTGGGTCTTTTTACAGGGGAATTATGAGAACATTTGTCCAACACTATTTCTCTGGTTTTAACACACGTTGAAGCATTTTTATGTAGTTTTATGTGTTATTTATCATTTTGGTAGAACGTTTTCTTTAAGGTATAAATGTTTTTCTGCCCAGGAGGCCCGCTAATGTCATTCTACGTCTGACAAAGATCTGTTAATCCCAGACGGATTCAGGATGAATCCCCGATTGTTCTCTGGCTTCAGGTACTTCATCAACCTGTGCCAGGGGATCCACGGCGGCATGACGGGCTGTCCAGAGGACGCCAGTGTGTGCCGGCGCTCCGTAGGCGGCCTGAACCAGACCCTGGGCCGCGTCTACACTCAGAAGATGAGCTTCGATGGTGAGTGTTTGTGGAGGAGAGGTCAGGCTCGGGTTCCTGTGCTCCTTCCAACTCTCTTCTCCTGCAGACGGACAGATTTCCATCAGATACACCGCGGGAGACGAGGTCTGCGGGAACCAGGTGAAGGCCTCTGCGCTGATCCGGCTCGCCTGTGGCTCCACGGTTGGACGGCCCTCCCTGGTCAGGTATCAGAGCTCCTTGTGTGGTCGTTTCTGCCCAAAGCTGCTCGGTGACTCAGTGAAGAGCTCCAGAAAAAACCGCCTCTCCACTGAAACCTGTCATGTCTGAAAAACAGTTTTATTTACACAACTTTTCTTTTTCAAGAGAAATCTTCCTGAAGTTTCTCTCCTGGTAACTCCCGGTGTGTGTGTGTGTGTGTGTGGTTGTGTGTGTGTGTGTGCGCGTGCGTGTTGCAGTGTGGACACGGCGTCCTGTCAGTTCGTCTTCCACTGGGAAACCCGCTCGGCATGCGCCGTGAAGCAGCAGGAGGTGAAGATGGTCAACGGGACCATCCGAGTTCCCGATACTGGAGCCAGTCTGAGTCTGGGGGCCGTCTACTTCAGGTACAGTCTCACCTGCACCCCCGCCCGCCGTGCTGTCGCTGGACTCACTCTTCCTTTCTCCAGCTACCATCAGGCATCGGGGGACATCCGTCCCAACGGGGACCGGTACATCTACCACATTCAGCTGTCGGGGATCACCAACTCCTCCCTGTACAGCTGTGAGGGCGCCAACATCTGCCAGGACAAGCTGAACGCCACCTACAGGCGCAGGATCGGAAACTCCACCGAGGCGCAGTACTACGTCAAAGGTGAGCGCGCTCGGTCATCGCAGAAGGACCAATGACCAGCTCTCACTCTTAATGGAGGCGGAGCCAAGGTACCTCAGCGCGTCACAACCACATGAAACCAAGCCATGAGACCACTTTACCACCCCCCCCATAACTGCTCCCGTTTTAAAGCGGAGTGAGTCTCATTTCTGATCTATACGGTGATCCCTCGCTGTTTGGCGGTTCGCCTAATCACTGTTTCACGTTTTTTCTGGGAAATTTAGCACTTTTGTTTTTGTTCTGTTCTATTCTCTTTAAATAAAAAAACAAAGATCAGATTGCCTTTAAAGATTGATTTAAACCTGGCAACACGAACGCATGGAAACACAGCAGGGAGATTGATTGAGCAGCCAATCAGGACGCAAAACGCAGTGAGCGTTAAAAAAAGATTACAAAGAAAAATCCAGGAAACAGTGAGACCTGAAAGGTAAACTGTGGTATAGCGAGTAGGGGTGTAACGGTACACGTAGTTGGACCGAACCGTTTCGGTACGGCACTTTCGGTTCGGTTCACATTCGTACCGTTTTGGTTTTCGGTTTGGAAGGAAGCTCCGCCTTCCACGGTCAGAAACGTCATTGCAGTTCAGCTTCAACAGCTATCAGGTGATGGAGGTGACAGTGCGCATGTCCACAGGATCAGCGTGGATAATGCTGAGCTCACGCTCTCCTGTGGGGAATGCTCTGTTGTGTTGACATCGTTACTCAAAGATAGTGTATGCCACAGAATAGATGTGTTAATGCTCTGAAAACGCCATGACCCGACTGGAACAGTCTACAAGAAAATAAATGTGCAAGTTCATTTTTCATGCCAGTGTTAATTATTCAAAGTTTTTAGTTCCTGGCAGCTAATAGTTTTTCTTATTTTATTAAGCAGATCCCCTAGAGAGGTCAATTTGTTTATTGTTATATAAAACCAATAAATGCATCCATCCATCCATCTTATTTTCTGGCTTTTTGTACAGAAAAAATACTAAATATATGGATTAAAGCTTGATTAATCTCCCAAGGGAGAAATTCAGGTGTCCGACAGCAAAACACACACAATAAATAACAATAAGATAATACTTTATAAAACAGAAGTTCATATCAGGCAGGTTTGTTAAACAGCCGTACCGAACCGAGCCCTAAGAAACTCTGAATGGAACCGAAATGGGATTTTAGCGTATCGTTACACCCCTAATAGCGAGGCAACACTATATTGAAGATATGTGCTAATAGCTGCATGCTAGTGTTAACATGCATCTGCCTTCATGCTGCTAGCATGTTAGCTACATGCTAATGTGACCACATGCTGTTAGCACGCAGTTGTGTTTATGTTAGCTACATGCTAATGGCAGCTACATGCTAATGGCAGCTACATGCTAATGGCAGCTACATGCTAGTGTCATCCTGCAGCTGCCTTCACGTCGGTCACAGTTTAGCGTCGGCCCCATGCTAGCTTTAGCCACACTCTTAACCCTGGATGTCATTTCAGGAGGAAACCTGGACGTCATCATTCCCTCCAATTCCAAATGTGGCCGCATAGAGGCCAAAAAGGTGTCCTCCACCATCATGTTCCAGTGCAGCCCGTCTGCGGGGGTGGGCATCCCCGAGTTCATGCTGGAGACGGACGAGTGCCAGTACCTGTTTGTGTGGCACACTGATGCAGTCTGTGGCTTAATGTGAGTCTGCCCCCCAGCAATAAACGTCTCTCTGGAGTCTGATCTGATCAAATTTGCTTGTGAGGACTGCGATCAGGATTTGGTGACCCAGGCCTGCCTTTAGCTCCTATCAAAGGCCTCTGTCGGGTATTTCAGAACTAGGGCTGATCCATGAAATGAGGATTATTCTGATCCTTGCTCTGCAGGAACTGTGGCTGTTAAAGAATACATTTATACATTTCCAGTGAAAGGATGCAGCACTAACATTATATACTCTATTTTTAGGAATAATCGTAACCTTTCAACATGTTTCTCAGTAAGGCTTCCCTGTAAAACAAGAAAAAGATGCGGCGAAGAAACAGAATTTCTTTCATCTTTTTAAGAAAAGTCTTTTTATTAGAAATGAAATGAGTAGATTCTCATATGAAGACCAAACGGATAAAAATCAACAAGGAGAAGAACAGCAGAAGTGAAGGACAGTCGAAACACCGAAACCATCTGGATCGTCCTAGAGCGAAATGTTTCTCACGTTTGGAGGCTAAAGTCCTGCAGACTCTTCCTCAGTGCAGGGAAAGCTCCGCCTCTGGGCGGGGCGGACCTGGAAATCCTTATCTGAGCGAATTTGATCCAACCCAGCAGCCGGTCTAAAAACGTCTGACCCGTGGAGGCGGTGGTTTGATCCTGATGCCGGGCCTGAGCCGTTTCTCCACCTCACCCACAGAGCGGTTGAACGGGAGACTGACGACGGCGGCGGCACGTCTCCTGCTCTGTCCCAGCGCAGCCAGGCGGTGGGGGGGGTGCTGGGCCTCCTGCTGCTGGGGCTGACGGTCTGTCTGCTGGGGCTGCTGCTCTACAAGAGGGAGCGCAGGTGAGACCGGACGTCTGCGGGTGGCTCCGTGGTCAGGATCTCTGAAGGTTCCTCCGTGTCTTCCAGGGAGCTGGTGATGCAGAAGGTGTCCAGCTGCTGCAGGAGAGGAAACCAGCTCTCCTACAAGTACTCCAAGGTGGGAGGGGGGGAGCAGAGGGCTTTGGTGTCGCAGCATCTTCAGTCCACACATGCATGTCCTGGTTGGTCGGATGTTTTGGTGTTTCTTCATTCAGCGTTTACCGTTCAGGTCAACACGGATGAGGAAGGAGGAGAGGAGGAGATGGAGTGGCTGATGGAGGAGGTGGAGGCCCCCGACTCCTCCGCATCCTCGCACCACAGGAGTAACCATAGCAACGGCCACGTCCGGACCAAGCGGGTGAACACCGACGCTCTTCGGCCGTTCTCCATGGACGAGCAGGAGGACGACAGCGAGGACGAGGTGCTGAGCATCCCCGGAGTCCGGGTCCACAAGCCGTCCAGGAGCTCCGCCCTTCAGCGCAGCGCCTTCCTGCAGGTGAGGGGCGTCTTCCTCTTCCTCAGCGTCCTGCTGTGTCCAAAAGCTCATGAAGTCCTGATTTCAGGAGGAGAGTGATGAAGACTTGGTCGGCCTCCTGGAAGACTCGTATGGGAAGAGTAAGGGACGCAAACCCCCCCCATCTGGCCTCGCGTTGGGGAAAAGCCGCCACAAAGCAGACGAGGAAGACAGCGATGAAGACCTCCTGAGGGTCTGATGGCTGCTGCCCCCGTCTGAACTCTGCCATCAGTGAATGTGTCCAAATGATGAAGAGCGTCTCCTCCAGGAGCCTCTTCAGACGCTTTACTCCTCCAGACTTGATCCGTTTTCTTAGACTTTCTTTTATGCATCAGAACTTTTTCTCACAAAGACTGCAGCTTTGCTCCGAGGCCGTCCAGCGCCGCTCCTGTGAACGCCGCTCTGGAGGAAGGTCACGGGTCCTTCTGGATCTGCCGCTGTCATGTCAGCTGAGCAGGTGTCTCACCTCGGCCCGCTGGGCCTGCGGCGGTTCTGGCCTCCTAAAGGGAAAGTGTGTGTGCTGCTGTCAGAGCATCCGTGTTCCTCTCAGAACATCCGTGTTCCTCTCAGAACATCCGTGTTCCTCTCAGAACATCCGTGTTCCTCTCAGAACATCCGTGTTCCTCTCAGAGCATCCGTGTTCCTCTCAGAACACCCGTGTTCCTCTCAGAACATCCGTGTTCCTCATGCAGATGTTGTAAAGCTCCAGGATTTCAGCTCTTGTCATGGTTTTAGGATCATCTGAAGGATTTCTGGCCTTAAGTGTTAAAATGATGGCGGTGTGAGTATGGGAACCCCCCCTCCCCAATCACATGACACGTACACCCCCCTTCGGTTGTCATGCGTGACAGTCGTGTTGTTCTTCTGCTGAGCTTTGTTTCCCTGACGACCCAGCAACACCTGCAGTGTTTTCAGATGTTTGGATGAGGACGGCTGCTGCTTTTGGGTTCTGGATTTCTGCTCCTGTTGGTGGAGATGAAACGAAACCGATCCTCTGAGGAACAGAACCCGTTTCTGTTTGAACCCGGAAAGATGGGAGTGCTTGGTACGGCTGATTTTTCTCTAAATGAAGGAAGACTTGATGCGACTGCAGACGAAACGCTCCAGAAGCAGAGGAGGTTCTGAAGAGCAGATCCTGAGGGATCTGCTCTGTTTTTGATGTAAATTATTTTGCGTGTTATGTCTGCAGCTCTCTGTCTGGTTTCCTATTTAAAAATGATTTAAATTAAATTCTCTGAATAAAGAGGTCTGCTGTTTCCGGCTCTGCTCAGCCTAATCTTTGATTTGTGTTCCTCCAGACTTGGTCTTCATGGTGGTTCTTCCATAGATGTAACTGAGCATGAAAGTCAAACAGGACCTGCAGGTCTGATCCGCTTCAGTTCAAACAGGACCTGCGGGTCTGATCCGCTTCAGTTCAAACGTGTCTGCGGGTCTGATCCGCTTCAGTTCAAACGTGTCTGCAGGTCTGATCCGCTTCAGTTCAAACAGGACCTGCAGGTCTGATCCGCTTCAGTTCAAACGTGTCTGCAGGTCTGATCTGCTTCAGTTCAAACGTGTTTGCAGGTCTGATCCGCTTCAGTTCGAACAGGACCTGCAGGTCTGATCCGCTTCAGTTCAAACGGCCTCTTGTTTGAACAAGTTTATAATTGATCTTTCTTTAGTCTCTTATTTGAACAAAAATGATAAACATTCTCCTGCCAGGGGGAGGGGTGGTGGTTAAAATGTTCTTGAGGTGATTCCTTTTACAATAACGGATGAAAATCCAAACTCTGTTCAGGAGTCCAAAGAGCAGAGAAGGTGACGTACTCTGGTTCAGAACCGATGGAAAGTCAAACGTTCCTAAAGAATTCCGTCCTGAGGAGAATCGGGACGTGATAAAAATCTGTTCCTGAACAGCAGCTGATGTTCCTGCAGCAGCAGATCCGGTCTCAGCTTCAGAACATGGATCCCTGCCAGAACTTCACTGCCAGTCTGACGCAGGAACGTCATGCTCTGCTGCACAGCTTCAGAGGAACCTTTGCTCCTGCAGGCCTCCTTAAAAAGCTGTGAGGAGGCCCTCAGGGGCCACTCTGCAGACGGAGGTTCAGCAACATGACCACCTTTGATGACCTCCTGGAGGAGGCGGGGGCCTTCGGCCGCTGCCAGAAGCGGATCTTCGCGCTGCTGTGCCTCGTGTCTCTGCCCTTCGCAGGCGTGTACGTGGGCATCGTCTTCCAGGGCTTCACGCCGGACCACTGGTGCCGGGACCCCGCGCTGGCGGAGCGGAGGCAGGCGTGCGGCTGGAGCCTGGCGGACAGCCGCCGGCTGACGGCGCCGCTGGTCAACGTCTCCGGACAGCTGCAGCGCAGCAGCTGTGAGCGTTACGAGGTGGACTGGAACGTCACGGCGCTCACCTGTGAGGCGGAGGAGCCACACCTGAGCGGGAGGCCAACTACCGCCTGCAAGGAGGGTTGGGAGTACGACTACGAGGGCAGGCAGTCCTTTGTTACAGAGGTGAGCAACCAGACGGGCAGCAGGTCAACAGGTGACCCCGAGTGACCTCAGCGTCCGGGTGTTCCTCAGAGATCCGTTTCATCTTTCTTTGAGCGAAAAGTCCAGTCTGACGGTTGATTTCTCTGGTTCTTCAGGTTTTTGTTGGTGTTCCCGATCAGGGTTCCAGTTCTGATCTAGAACCTTTTTCCAGCTTTTGCTTAATCACACCATGATCCTCATCAATGAGATATTTTATCCTTTCAGATCTTAGAAAAAGGTTTTTCATTTGTGAAAATGTTCAAAAGGCTTCAGGTTCTGTCGCCGTATGGATGACAATGACCAAAGCTCAGAGGAACGAGGGCAGATGACGTGTTTGTCGCTGCAGTTTGACCTGGTCTGCTCGCATGGATGGATGGCGGACATGTTCCAGGCCACGCTCAACGTGGGCTTCCTGGTTGGCAGCATCGCCATTGGTTACCTAGCTGACAGGTAATCTGCAGCTCACCTTTGCAGGACTTTCAGAGGAACCTGCTGATGTTCTCACGTTCTTCAGGTTCGGCAGGAAGATGAGCTTCCTGATGTCCACCCTCCTGAACGCCATCGCAGGAATCCTGGTGGCGGTTTCCCCGAACTACACGTCCCTCCTGGTGTTCCGAACCCTCTCTGGGTTTGGAGTGAAAGGAGGCTGGATGGCCGGATACGTCCTGAGTAAGAGCGCATCTGAGAACCCGCCGTCTGCCCGCCGCCTCCAACCGCCTGCTGGGGGCGGCGGGGGGACGATCAGAGCTCAGCCAAGTCCTCTGTCTGTCAGTCACAGAGATCGTGGGGGTGGAGTTCAGACGCACGGTGGGAGTCCTTTATCAGATGGTCTTCAGTGTCGGCCTCCTCATCCTCCCTCTGCTCGCCTTCTTCATCACTGACTGGCGCTGGCTGCAGGTCGCCATCACAGCGCCGTACGTCCTCTTCCTGTCCTACTACTGGTGAGGACCACTGAACACGTTAGCTTCTCAGATCAAAGACGCTAGAGAAAAAGGTCCTGCTGGTTGTCAGGGAAGACAGAAACATCCTCGTTTCTGCTGACGCTCCAGGTTCCTACGACCTGCAGAAAAGGTTTCAGTAGACCTGCTAGAGGTCAACAGGAAAGACCAGAGAGGAGGTGAGGGAGGAGGAGGATGCTCTGGGGCGCCCCCTACAGGAAGCAGCTGGAAGGCAAAGAGGAATACGTTGTAATATCATCTTTCTTTTCCTCCCAGATCTTCCATCCATCCAACAAATCATGGCTCCTCGACGTTCTAAGGACTGAAATATAAATGACAGAAATTCTTCAACTAGAACGTCTTTGATTCTTTCAGGTTTATCCCAGAATCTCCTCGATGGCTTCTGTCTCAGAACAAGAGGTCCCAAGTGGTGAAGATCACAGAGTCCTTTGCCAAAGAGAACCAGAGGGTTCTGTCCAAGAACACTGAGGTACATGGAGACCTCCCCTGCTCCTCTCAGCAGCACAAACAGGAGAACTCAGCTATTAGGTCAACCTGTAACCGTCAGGAATCCCTTCACCGTGGCTGAGTTTCTCCACTTTTCCTTTGGTGGTTTGCAGACTCTGGCGGATGATGGTGGTGATTCCAACAGCGCCTCCTTCATGGACCTGATCAGAACCCCAAACATGAGGAAGCACACCCTCATTTTGAGCTACAACTGGTCAGTTTGGAGCTCCTTCTCACAGACCTGTGCCCTGTTTCACAGCCCAGAGGCTTTGGGTCCTCACCTGTCTGCTGGTCTCTGCCTCAGGTTCACCAGCGCGGTGGTCTACCAGGGTTTGATCATGCGCCTCGGCATTCTGGGAGGAAACGTCTACGTGGACTTCCTCATCTCCGGTCTGGTGGAGTTCCCCGCTGCTTTTCTCATCCTTTTCACCATAGAAAGAATTGGCCGGCGCCTTCCGTTTGCCTCGGCCAACATGGTCGCTGGAGCTTCCTGTCTCATCACCGCCTTCATCCCTGACGGTGGGTCTCAGGAGGAACCTGCCTCTGTTGGTTGAAGACCTAAAGCTGTCCTCCGTCTGTCCAGACCTGTTCCTGATTAAGACGGTGGTGGCCTGCATTGGCCGGCTGGGCATCACCATGGCCTTTGAGATGGTGGTGTTTGTCAACACGGAGCTGTACCCCACCTTTGTCAGGTGAGACCTTTGACCTGTGCAGGCCGCCGCATCCATGCTGCGACCGAAACAAGATCCTCTACTGATCGTTGGAAGAATATTATGAATGAACATGCATCCATCCATTTGTTCATCCATCCATCCATTTGTTCATCCATCCATCCATCCATCCATCCATCCATCCATTTGTTCATCCATCCATCCATCCATTTGTTCATCCATCCATCCATTTGTTCATCCATCCATCCATCCATCCATCCATCCATCCATCCATTTGTTCATCCATCCATCCATCCATTTGTTCATCCATCCATCCATCCATCCATTTGTTCATCCATCCATCCATTTGTTCATCCATCCATCCATCCATTTGTTCATCCATCCATCCATCCATTTGTTCATCCATCCATCCATCCATCCATTTGTTCATCCATCCATCCATCCATTTGTTCATCCATCCATCCATTTGTTCATCCATCCATCCATCCATCCATTTGTTCATCCATCCATCCATCCATCCGTTGCATTAAACTTCTGCTGCCTCCTGGACTTTTGGAGGTGTTCCTGCAGAACGTTCGTCATAGATCTCCTGAGGAGCAGAACAGTTCGGTTCTTTCAGATATTTGTCAGGTTTTCCTCTAAGGTTCTCATTGCCATTCTGTCTCCAGGAACCTGGGGGTGTCGGTGTGTTCCACTCTGTGTGATGTTGGCGGCATCGTGGCTCCCTTCCTGCTCTACAGGCTGGCTGCTATCTGGCTGGAGCTGCCGCTCATCATCTTTGGTGGGTTCAGTATTTATGGAATGTCCTCACTGGTCTTCTCTAGTCCTCGTGTTCTCTCAAACTTCTCCCAATGTGCTTGTTGTGCAAAGGATTCCTGGCGTTCCTGGCTGGTGGTTTGGTTCTGCTGCTGCCTGAGACCAGAGGCGTGCCGCTGCCCGACTCCATCCAGGACGTGGAGTTCCCAGAAAGGTGACTTTTAGAAAAGATCCTTAGATTCAGGAATGAAAACAGCAAGAATTTTAACCTTAAATGTTTTGGTTGTTTGATGTTTAAAAAACAAAAGTTTGCAGAGTCGTGTTTTTTTCCAGAGTAAAGCAGGAAGCTCAGCGGATCGTCCTGCTGCCCCCCCTCAGCAAAAACGGCCAAGGTTTGAGCAACAAAGACTCTGCGTTGGTTTAACCTTCTGTGGATCTTCTTCACGTCTCAAGAGGAAACCTGCAGCCGAGGCCTCCAGTGCTCAGAAGGGAAAGATCAAAGACTTTTTTTAGGAAGGGCGGAGCTTCATCAAAGCAACATAAAAGCCTGAAGACTGGTGACTGACCGCTTTCACACTTAATTTCCAGATTTCAATGGGGGCAGTTTGGGTCGCTCAGGAACCCCCCTCGATTGATATTAACCGTCACGCTAACCCGCCGTTTGCCCCTCGCTAACCCAACGTTAGCCCCGAGCTAACCCGCCGTTAGACACCGAGCTAACCCGCCGTTAGCCCCTCGCTAACCTGCCGTTAACCCCCCGCTAACCCAACGTTAGCCCTGAGCTAACCCGCCGTTAGCCCCCCGCTAACCCAACGTTAGCCCTGAGCTAACCCGCCGTTAGCCCCGAGCTAACCCGCCGTTAGACACCGAGCTAACCCGCCGTTAGCCCCTCGCTAACCTGCCGTTAACCCCCCGCTAACCCAACGTTAGCCCCTCGCTAACCCGCCGTTAGCCCCCCGCTAACCCAACGTTAGCCCTGAGCTAACCCGCCGTTAGCCCCGAGCTAACCCGCCGTTAACACCCCGCTAACCCAACGTTAGCCCCGAGCTAATCCGCCGTTAGCCCCGAGCTAACCCGCCGTTAGCCCCCCGCTAACCCAACGTTAGCCCTGAGCTAACCCGCCGTTAGCCCCGAGCTAACCCGCCGTTAACACCCCGCTAACCCAACGTTAGCCCCGAGCTAATCCGCCGTTAGCCCCGAGCTAACCCGCCGTTAGCCCCGCGCTAACCCAGTTTTTTCTCACACTGATTTTTTGTTGAAATTATGATTATTTTTTGAAGGACATGTTTTTTCTTTGTCTTTGTCTGTTTTTACACATTTATATTTGACTTTTGTCCTTAATGAGGAAAAACAGACATAAAGCCCTTTTCATCATCCTGCCACCTCCGTGCCTGAGTTCATTATTTATCAAGGTTTCTTTTTTGTACATGAAAGCAGGACTCTTTCTGTCGTCAGGTTCGTTCCACTGTGTTCAAATTTCTGCTGCTTTAGTGCCAAATGTGAAAATCGATGGGAGGTTCTGACGGTTGTTATCTATGTGTCACAAAGTCACAAAAGTCACAAATCGTCTCATATAAATAAAGATCTGGAATTGAAATCAATGCTGTTTTTGTTTTTCCTCTAGTTTAGTTAGAAATAAAGTCTCTGGTCTGTTCCTGGCTGATGCTTAGAGTCCCGGGGTCTTGCTTCTGACCCCTTGGGGTGCAGAAAGCTCTTATTTTGAAACTCTGAGCAGCTGTCACCTCGGTGTGGCCCTTTAGCTGCCAGCGGTCCTCCTCGACCTTTGAACACGGTTTGGTCACGTGCACGCTCCCCGCAGGGTTGGCTGATGGGTTGTTGGACACAGGAGGACCCCCCCCCCCTGTGAAACATCTGTCTGGTCCCAGCTCTCGTGTTCTGTTTGTGTCGTCGGCGTGTTTGTTGCATAAGTTACTGTATCCATTAAACAGTAACGCAGCTTTCTGCAGCTTCAGTCCAGCGCTTTGGACTTTAGCTCCAGACCAACGTTGGACAGAACACAAATGAGACCCGGCGGCAGATTTCCTCCCAGATCTGTGCAGACGGAGCTTCTCTTCAGTCATGGTGACCTTTGATGACCTCCTGGAGGAGGCGGGGGCCTTCGGCCGCTGCCAGAAGCGGATCTTCGCGCTGCTGTGCCTCGTGTCTCTGCCCTTCGCAGGCGTGTACGCGGGCATCGTCTTCCAGGGCTTCACGCCGGACCACTGGTGCCGGGACCCCGCGCTGGCGGAGCGGAGGCAGGCGTGCGGCTGGAGCCTGGCGGACGGCCGCCGGCTGACGGCGCCGCTGGTCAACGTCTCCGGACAGCTGCAGCGCAGCAGCTGCGAGCGTTACGAGGTGGATTGGAACGTCACGGCGCTCACCTGTGAGGCGGAGGAGCCACACCTGAGCAGAGCCCCCCTGACAGCATGCAAGGTCAGGTTTCCCCCCCGGGAAGGGGGCTTGAGCGATTCTGACCTATGAGTGAAGCATCTGTTGATTCCAGGGAAAATCCTCATTTTGAGGCTTTTCATTTAAATTTATGACCTCGTGGTGCAGAAAAACATCCAAACAACTAAAAGCTGGATTTATGAAGTTTGTCCTTCAAACAGACTTTTAAAGCACCAGGGGGATTCTCCGTGTGAAGTTCTATTTCTACATAATTCTCTCATTGAACTCATCCAGAACCTTCATCTGGACCAGAACTAGCAGGAAGAGCAGAACTCCTAACACGAGACTCAGCACATAAACCACTTTCCTCTGCAGAGCGAGCTCAGTGTGGGCTCTGTAGCCGTTACCATGACAACGTGTGTCACATAGTCCACTGCTTGGGAGAAACTAATTCAACTTAAAAACAAATAACATGACTTAAGTACTATTAATTGTTGTAAAATTGTAAGTGCCGGTGGTACAAGGATGGTGGAGGCGTCCGCTACTACAAATGAAGGAAGGACGCCATCAGGGTTCCCTGTTGATGGCGTTATCCCCAACGTGAAACATGATACTTGAAGATTCAAAATGAGCGATTATGTTCGAGCTCGTCAGAGGGAAAACCTCCAGTAACTTTATTTCTGATGCTAAATGTTTTAGGTTTCAGTTTTTCTGACATGAACTAGAAAAATTCAAGTTTTAATGATAAACAGCTGAAGAAAAACCTTTCTAATGTTAATAAGTCCGGATGCAGAGTAACTGAGTAACTCTGATGAGCACAGTACTCGAGTACTTTGGGTCTAAATTCCAGAAAAAGCCCTGGTGTTTTCTGAGAAGCACTAAGCATCTGCAGATGATTGACGGGTCTTCATCAGACAAGTCCGCCTTCTGAAAGCGCCCTCAGCTTCCTCAGAGACGTGGACCCTGAGGCTGCAGCTTCCCGTGTTCCCTGCAGGACCAGGATCACGGAGTTCTCTCCTGGTTCTCTCCACGTCTGTTTACCCTGAAGCTGCTGTGGTTCCTGATGACCTTCCCCCGACCTTCATGGACTCCTTCATTGGTTCATGTGGTTCTTACCTGTACAGAACGTCCGTGGGACTAAAGTCTTAGTCCCAGCTGTCCTCACAGGTGCGTTCAGGCTGCAGGTGAAAAAGGGTCAAACCTGCATACAGGTGACCTGCAGGAAACATCGCGGTCACGGGCCGCTCAGAGGAAATCATCATGCAGTTTTCCAACGTCATGCTGCGGTCATAATGGAGCCGTTAGTGCGGTTCACGTGCACGCTCCTTGCTGCTAGAAATAAGCAGCATCTCCAGGGAAGAACCAGATCTTTGATCAGGTCTCCTTCTGTCCTCCAGGACGGCTGGGAATACGACTATGGAGGCAGGGAGTCGTTTGTCACAGAGGTGGGGGTTCTGGTCACATCTCCTGCTGGTTGCTGATGTTCCTGAAGCCGGTTTCTGTCCTCAGTTTGACCTGGTCTGCTCGGACGGCTGGCTGGTGGACATGTACCAGTCCACCCTCAACCTGGGCTTCCTGCTGGGCAGCTTTGCTTGTGGTTTCTTTGCCGACAGGTGCGTCTGTGGGTCAACCGGACGTCTACCAGAACCTGCCGGGTCCATGAGACTTTGTCTGTGACTGCAGGTTCGGGAGGAAGATGACCTTCTTGGTGTCCAACGTCATCAACATGGTGTCTGGGTTCCTGATGGCGGTGGTTCCTGGCTACATGTCCATTTTGGTCTTCAGGGCCGTCTTGGGCTTCAGCGTGAAAGGAGGCTGGATGGCCACATATGTGCTGCGTGAGTCCGGTTTGGGGGCGGGGGTGGGTCAGCGGTGTCCTGGATGAGGTTTTGTCTGGTGTGTCAGTCACAGAGATGGTGGGGGTGAAGTACAGACGCACTGTGGGAATCCTGCACCAGATGTTCTTCAGCATCGGGAACCTGATCCTCCCTCTGCTGGCCTACTTCATCACGGACTGGCGCTGGCTGCAGGTCACCGTCACGGCGCCCTTCGTCCTCTTCATGTCCTACTATTGGTGAGTCCATGGGAAAGTGACTCCGCCCTCTCTGATTCTCTGTTTTCTCATAGAAGTTACAGGTAGAACCTCCTCATAACGCAGCACCGCCTCAGAATGTGGAACTTTCTCAGAACATAGAACCTCCTAGGAACGTAGACCCTCCTCAGAACGCAGCACCTCCTCAGAACAGGTTCCAGTTTGAAGAACATGAGGGTTAAAAGGAGGCAGCCGTCTAAGACCGCTCCACTTCATAGGTCTTCATAGAAACCGTCTCCATGGAACCAAAAGACACAGAAAGCACACAAACACAAACATGCACCTTCCTGCTGCTGTGTTTCATGCATGTCCAGAGAAACGCCGTTTTCCTGAAAGTGTCTGATTCTCAGGTGAGGCTCCGCCTTGGAGTCTGACATCACAGTAAAAGTCTTCAGAGGTCCCGATGAAGTCTTCTGGGGTTCTGTGATGAAACAGACAGACATATTTCGAAATGACTTAAAAGTTGAACCTTGAGGTCGTGGGAGGAGCCGTCCTGACGGTTGGATCACGGTTGGATGTTCCTTCGCAGGCTCATCCCAGAATCTCCACGGTGGCTCATCTCCAAAAAGCGTCTGTCCGAAGCTCTCCAGATTACTGAAGCCATCGCCAAGGAGAACAAGAAGAAGCTCTCCACAACGTTTCAGGTGAAGTCTACTCTGTGATGGACAGGTGGTGGTTGCTCCAGGCCTTTGTTTCCTCAGGTGCTGGTTGCCTCAGGCATTGGTTGCATCAGCTGCTGGTTGCCTTAGGCATTGGTTGCATCAACTGCTGGTTGCCTCGGGCATTGGTTGCATCAGCTGCTGGTTGCCTCAGGCCTTAGTTGCATCAGCTGCTGGTTGCCTCAGGCATTGCTTGCCTCAGGTGTTAGTTACATAAGGTGCTGGTTGCCTCAGGCTTTGGTCGCCTCAAGACTTGGTTGACTCAGGCCTGGGTTGCCTTAGGCATTGGTTGAGCCAGGGGCTGGTTGCAGATCAGGCCTTGGTTGCCTCAGGTGTTCGCAGTTTAGGTCTTGGTTGCCACAGGTCTTAGTTGCCTCAGGCCTAGGTTGCATCAGGCCTTGGTTGCGTTAGGTGTTTCTAGATCAGGTCTTGGTTGCCTCAGGCCATGGTTGCGTCAGGGGTTTGTGGATCAGGACTTGGTTGCCTCAGGCTTTGGTTGCCTCAGGCCTTGGTTGCGTCAGGCCATGGTTGCGTCAGGCCTTGGTTGCCTCGGGCCTATGTTGCCTCCGGCCGTGGTTGCCTCAGGCCGTGGTTGCATCAGGCCTTGGTTGTGTCAGGCCATGGTTGCGTCAGGCCTTGGTTCCCTCGGGCCTATGTTGCCATCGGCTGTGGTTGCCTCAGGCTTTGGTTACCTCAGGCCTTGGTTGCATCAGGTGTTCGCAGTTTAGGTCTTGGTTGCCTAAGGCCTTGGTCGCTTCAGGCCTTGGTCGCATCTGGCCTAGGTTACGTCAGGCCTTGGTTGCATCTGGCCTAGGTTGCGTCAGGCCTTGGTTGCGTCTGGCCTTGGTTGCCTCAGGCGTTGGTTGCCTCAGGCCATGGTCGCTTCAGGCCTTGGTTGCATCTGGCCTAGGTTGCGTCAGGCCTTGGTTGCTTCAGGCCTTGGTTGCCTCGGGCCTATGTTGCCTCCGGCCGTGGTTGCCTCAGGCTTTGGTTGCCTCAGGCCTTGGATGTGTCAGGCCATGGTTGCGTCAGGCCTTGGTTCCCTCGGGCCTATGTTGCCATCGGCCGTGGTTGCATCAGGCTTTGGTTGCCTCAGGCCTTGGTTGCATCAGGCCTTGGTTGCGTTAGGTGTTTCTAGATCAGGTCTTGGTTGCCTCAGGCCATGGTTGCGTCAGGGGTTTGTGGATCAGGACTTGGTTGCCTCAGGCTTTGGTTGCCTCAGGCCTTGGTTGCGTCAGGCCATGGTTGCGTCAGGCCTTGGTTGCCTCGGGCCTATGTTGCCTCCGGCCGTGGTTGCCTCAGGCCGTGGTTGCATCAGGCCTTGGTTGTGTCAGGCCATGGTTGCGTCAGGCCTTGGTTCCCTCGGGCCTATGTTGCCATCGGCCGTGGTTGCCTCAGGCTTTGGTTGCCTCAGGCCTTGGTTGTGTCAGGCCATGGTTGCTTCAGGCCTTGGTTGCCTCGGGCCTATGTTGCCTCCGGCCGTGGTTGCCTTAGGCCGTGGTTGCATCAGGCTTTGGTTGCCTCAGGCCTTGGTTGCATCAGGCCTTGGTTGCGTTAGGTGTTTCTAGATCAGGTCTTGGTTGCCTCAGGCCATGGTTGCGTCAGGGGTTTGTGGATCAGGACTTGGTTGCCTCAGGCTTTGGTTGCCTCAGGCCTTGGTTGCGTCAGGCCATGGTTGCGTCAGGCCTTGGTTGCCTCGGGCCTATGTTGCCTCCGGCCGTGGTTGCCTCAGGCCTTGGTTGCGTCAGGCCTTGGTTGCGTTAGGTGTTTCTAGATCAGGTCTTGGTTGCCTCAGGCCTTGGTTGCATTAGGTGTTTCTAGATCAGGTCTTGGTTGCCTCAGGCCTTGGTTGCATCAGGCCTTGGTTGCGTCAGGGGTTTGTGGATCAGGACTTGGTTACCTCAGGCCTTGGTTGCCGCAGGCGTTTTTTGCCTCAGGCGTTGGTTGCCTCAGGCATTGGTTGCCTCAGGCCTTGGTTGCCTCAGGCCTTGATTGCCGCAGGCGTTTTTTGCATCAGGCCGTGGTCGCTTCAGGCGTTGGTTGCCTCAGGCGTTTTTTGCCTCAGGCCTTGGTTGCCTCAGGCCTTGGTTACCTCAGGCCTTGGTTGACTAAGGCGTTTTTTGCCTCAGGTGTTGGTTGCCTCAGGCCTTGATTGCCGCAGGCGTTTTTTGCCTCAGGCGTTGGTTGCCTCAGGTCTTTGTTACCTCAGGCCTTGGTTGCCTCAGGCGTTTTTTGCATCAGGCCGTGGTCTCTTCAGGCGTTGGTTGCCTCAGGCCTTGGTTGACTCAGGCGTTGGTCGCCTCAGTCATTGGTTACCTCAGGCCTTGGTTGCCTCAGGCCTTGATTGCCGCAGGCGTTTTTTGCATCAGGCCGTGGTCGCTTCAGGCGTTGGTTGCCTCAGGCGTTTTTTGCTTCAGGCCTTGGTTGCCTCAGGCCTTGGTTACCTCAGGCCTTGGTTGACTCAGGCGTTTTTTGCCTCAGGCGTTGGTTGCCTCAGGCCTTTGTTACCTCAGGCCTTGGTTGCCTCAGGCGTTTTTTGCCTCAGGTGTTGGTTGCCTCAGGCCTTGATTGCCGCAGGCGTTGGTTGCCTCAGGTCTTTGTTACCTCAGGCCTTAGTTGCCTCAGGCGTTTTTTGCCTCAGGTGTTGGTTGCCTCAGGCCTTGGTTGCCTCAGGCGTTTTTTGCATCAGGCCGTGGTCTCTTCAGGCGTTGGTTGCCTCAGGCCTTGGTTGACTCAGGCGTTGGTCGCCTCAGTCATTGGTTACCTCAGGCCTTGGTTGCCTCAGGCGTTGGTTGACTCAGGCGTTTTTTGCCTCAGGCGTTGGTTGCCTCAGGCGTTGGTTGCCTCAGGCCTTGGTTACCTCAGGCCTTGGTTGCCTCAGGCGTTTTTTGCATCAGGCCGTGGTCGCTTCAGGCGTTGGTTGCCTCAGGCTTAGGTTGCTTAAGGCATTGGTTGCCTCAGGCGTTTTTTGCCTCAGGCGTTGGTTGCCTCAGGCGTTGGTTGCCTCAGGCCTTGGTTGACTCAGGCGTTTTTTGCCTCAGGCGTTGGTTGCCTCAGGCCTTGGTTACCTCAGGCCTTGGTTGCCTCAGCCGTTTTTTGCCTCAGGCGTTGGTTGCCTCAGGCCTTGGTTACCTCAGGCCTTGGTTGACTCAGGCGTTTTTTTGCCTCAGGCGTTGGTTGCCTCAGGCATTGGTTGCCTCAGGCCTTGGTTGCCTCAGGCGTTGGTTGCCTCAGGCCTTTGTAACCTCAGGCCTTGGTTGCCTCAGGCGTTTTTTGCATCAGGCCGTGGTCGCTTCAGGCGTTGGTTGCCTCAGGCCTTGATTGCCGCAGGCGTTTTTTGCCTCAGGCGTTGGTTGCCTCAGGTCTTTGTTACCTCAGGCCTTGGTTGCCTCAGGCGTTTTTTGCCTCAGGTGTTGGTTGCCTCAGGCCTTGGTTGCCTCAGGCCTTTGTTACTTCAGGCGTTGGTTGCCTCAGGCGTTTTTTGCATCAGGCCGTGGTCGCTTCAGGCGTTGGTTGCCTCAGGCCTTGGTTGCTTAAGGCATTGGTTGCCTCAGGCTTAGGTTGCTTAAGGCATTGGTTGCCTCAGGCGTTTTTTGCCTCAGGCGTTGGTTGCCTCAGGCCTTTGTTACCTCAGGCCTTGGTTGCCTCAGGCGTTGGTTGACTCAGGCGTTTTTTGCCTAAGGCGTTGGTTACCTCAGGCCTTGGTTGCCTCAGGCGTTGGTTGACTCAGGCGTTGGTTCCCTCAGGCTTAGGTTGCTTAAGGTCTTGGTTGCATCAGGCCTTGGTTGACTCAGGCGTTTTTTGCATCAGGCCGTGGTCGCTTCAGGCGTTGGTTGCCTCAGGCATTGGTTCCCTCAGGCTTAGGTTGCTTAAGGTCTTGGTTGCATCAGGCCTTGGTTGACTCAGGCGTTGGTCGCCTCAGGCATTGGTTGCCTCAGGCTTAGGTTGCTTAAGGCATTGGTTGCCTCAGGGGTTTGTAGATCAGGTCTTGGTTGCCTCAGGGGTTTGTAGATCAGGCGTTGGTTGCCTCAGGTGTTTGTAGATCAGGTCTAGTGCTGGAGCAGGTGGTCTTTCAGGATCTCCTTGTTTGCAGCCTGTTCTGTTCTTTCTGATGGCTGACTCTCCGTCTCAGACTGTAACCGATGATGAAGCCTCGTCCTCTTCCTCCTCTGCCTCTCTGCTGGACCTGGTCAGAACTCCCAACATGAGGAAGCACACCTTCATCCTCATGTTTAACTGGTGAGGATCCTTCGCACTCACCTCCCTCCCTCCCTTCAGCTGCAGATGCTGAGGTCGTTCTTCCCCAGGTTCACCAGCGCCGTGGTCTATCAGGGCCTTATCATGCGGGTGGGGATCGCCGGGGGAAACGTCTACATGGACTTCTTCATCTCCGGTCTGGTGGAGTTCCCCGCCGCCCTCCTCATCATCTTCACCATCGAGCGGATCGGCCGCCGCCTCCCGTTCTTCTCCTCTAACATTGTGGCTGGAGTTTCCTGCATCGTCACGGCCTTCATCCCCGACAGTGAGTCTGCCTCGGTGGTGGGGGGTGGGGGTGGGGTGCATGCGGCTGATGAGGGGCCCCTCTATTCCCCCCAGGCGTGTTCTGGTTGAAGACCACCGTGGCCTGCATTGGCCGGCTGGGCATCACCATGGCCTTTGAGATGGTGGTCTTCGTCAACACGGAGCTGTACCCCACCTTTGTCAGGTGACTTCCTGATGGTCGGCTCCTACTGCGCCTGAAAACCGCGGTTTCATTTGAACCTTTGGCCGCAGGAACCTGGGGGTGTCGGTTTGCTCCACCCTCTGCGACGTCGGGGGCATCGCCTCGTCCTTCATCCTGTACAGACTGGCTGTCATCTGGTTGGAGCTGCCGCTCATCATATTTGGTGCGTGTTGGCGTGTGGAGGCACGAATGTGTCGTATGTTCGACCCCTCCCCCAAATGTGGACTCCTGTGTTTCCAGGAGTCGTGGCTCTTATCGCCGGAGGTTTGGTTCTGCTTCTGCCTGAAACCAAAGGGGTTCCTCTACCAGAGACCATCGATGACGTGGAGTTCCCTCAACGGTCAGAGAGAGACGACATCAAACTGTTGACTATGTTTTAATGGAAACTTGAATGTGTCACAAACCCACAGATCTTCAGGAACAATGCAGAACACGTTCTTAATTGACCTTTCACCTTTTTCTTTTTTCCTTTTCAGGAAGAGGGACAATCAACCAATGAAGAAACTGTTCAGTCCAAACGACGAATCGACAGTCTGATCTTTATTTCGGCTCCAGACACAAACATGGTTCCTTAAGGTGCTTCAGGCAGCAGTACAGAAACAGGATCATCCTAGATCCATAGTGGATAGATCAGTTTAGCCGGCTTTCATGGTCGTCTCAATCCAGTCGATGAATTTTGAGACCCGAACGTAAACGCCGGGTTTCATGGCGTTGGCGCAGCCCAGTCCCCACGAAGTCACTCCCTGCACCACGTACTTGTTCTGGGAAAAGCAGACCAGAGGCCCCCCGCTGTCCCCCTGCAGAGAGAACGGCTTCATTCAGTTCAGACAGAACCCACAAAAACTCTAAAAAGTGGACCTAAAGGAGAACATCCAGTCCCATACCATCACACTCCCCCCTCATGTCTGACCCAGGTCAGCGGGTCTCCCACGGATCCAGGAGGGTCCAAGTGTCTCTTTCTGACTGACCTCTGACCTGAACTGTGAGGTCTGACCTCCTGGACCAGTTCTGCTTGTTCTATGTCTCATTTGGATCAAATTCGTTTCAGCGAAGCAAAAATCTGGGGAGGAGGGAACTCCTCCTCCAGGGGGGTGGGGGGGCTACTCCGTACCTGACAGCTGTCGTGTCCTCCGTTCCGGTTTCCGGCACACATCTCGTGACTTCTGACCCTCCCGTTCAGGTAGGACGGACCGTTGCAGACCTTGTTCTCGATCACAGGGAAGCCTGTTTCCTTCAGGACGCCGTCACCTCCCGTTCCTGCGGCGGATATCCGGATCAGCTTCCTGTTCTGCCACAGCGACGGATCACTGCACATTCTTACTCTGCATGCTTCCCTTCATGTGTGTCAAACTCTGGACTAATAAAGATGTTTCTGGACGAAAACCCTCATCTCTGTTTTTGTTCAAACCCTTCTTAACGTGAATAGTTTGAGGCGTTTCCGTCTGTGCCGCCAACCTTGGGTCTCCCCCCAGCCGGTCACATAGCAGCCAGTGTCGCTGGGGACGGTGTAGTCCTTCTCAGGCAGACAGGCGGGCAGCACTTTGTCGTTTATGTCTGCAGGCCTGTGGACAGAACAAGTTCAGAGCAAAAACACCCCAACTGCCCCCTACCTGAAGGGAAACAGCACTGTAACGAGACGTTACAGCCATCGGTTCAAATCCATCATGGGAGGCTTCCTCCACACAGTTTGGACTTATCTTGAAGATTAAATAAAAGTCCCTGCGGTTCTGACCTGTCCAGCTTCAGCAGAGCGATGTCCACCCCGATGGGCCCCTGGACGATCTTCTCCAGCCTCCGCTCCTGTTTGGACGGCTCGGTGGCCCGCTCCTTGTGGATTCCCAGCAGTACCTTGTAGGCGGACGGCCGGGTGGACCTGCGGCAGCAGAACCGTGTTAGGATCAGCAGAGGTTCTGTTTGCTGCGCTGCAGACGTTCAGGCCAGAGCTGACCTCTCCAGACAGTGTTTGGCAGTGAGGACCCACTGAGGACTGATCAGAGTTCCTCCACAGAAATGGACCCCAGAACTGCAAGACACGGAACACACACGACATTTACAGGTGTGTGTGTGTGGGTGTATGTGTGTGTATGCGTGTCATAGTGTAGAGTACACAGAACACACAAACGCACTACACTGACATGTATGCCATCAAACATTCCCACATGCACACATCTACATATGTGCACACAGACACATGTGTGTCTGCAGACATTTGCACACACACACAGAAATGTTCCTTGAATGTTTCAGGGACGTGAGTTTCAA
Source organism: Oryzias curvinotus (assembly GCA_023969325.1). Taxonomy (NCBI): domain Eukaryota; kingdom Metazoa; phylum Chordata; class Actinopteri; order Beloniformes; family Adrianichthyidae; genus Oryzias; species Oryzias curvinotus. Next base: position 19,937,711 of record CM043729.1, read on the forward strand.
GCTCTGATCTGCTCACCTGGTGCGGAGGCTGATTTGCCACGGCCATGAGTGAGGTCTCGACTGACAGCCGCCAACGATGCGTCCAAAGCAGCGTCTGGGTTTGTAGACCGGTGTCCCGCAGGTCAGGTCCTCCGCTAAGAGCACATTCATGATGGATCAGATGATGAAGGGCTCACTGAGACTGAAGGCCTCATAAGAAATGTCCGTCTGAAGGTTATCACTTTGGCTGAATTCTGCATTTTCAAGCCCTGCTTTGATGAAAATGCTGTTCTGAACGTGTTCTTGTACATTTTTCTCACGATGGATGACATAAAGGAAAGTTAGGATTGAACTGCATTTCTGAGTATTTCTGTATTCTAATGGGGATGGATCAGGACCAGGAGAAAACCCGCCGTTTGAAAAAGCTCAGGTGTGTAACGCAGCGTTTGCCAAAGACTCACTGTTCCGCTCCGATACAGGTGCATCACAGGGGGCAACTCCAGGCCTCGAGGGCCGCATTCCTACACGTTTCCAACATACCCTGATCTGGCATGTTGATTGGCTGGACACACCTGAGCCAGGTAATCAGTCCTGAGTAGCGTTTGGATATCTGGATCATGCAGACCTACCCGCCCTCGAGGCCTGGAATTACCCCCCCAGCTGAGGATGGGGATCCTTTCTCTGCCTGCTGTTTGAAATAAAAATAGATAAATGGGAATAAAAGCTGGATTTTGCTCTATCGTCTCTTCTGTCATCCATCATCAGTAGTAAAAGAACATTGGGAACAATTAGAACGTAGGAAAAAATGTCGTTGGAGCGGGACTTTCAGATCTAAAGACCATCTGATTATCTTGACCCTTGTTCTCTTACCTAAGGCCTCTTTTTTGTATAAACCAGATGTCAGGTGTGGTGTTGGGTGTCGGCTTGGGACTGGTGTTGGGTGTGGTGTCAGGTGTGGTGTTTGGTGTCGGGTTGGGAGTAGTGTTGGGTGTGGTGTCAGGTGTGGTGTTTGGTGTGGTGTCGATTGTGGTATTGGGTTGGGAATGGTGTTGGGAGTGGTGTCAGGTGTCATGTGGTGTTGGGTGTCGGGTTGGGTGTGGTGTTGGGTGTGGTGTTTGGTGTTGGGTCTCAGGTTGGAAGTGTGTAGCATTGCCACATATTTATTAGGAGGGTTATTCTACTGTGGGGAAAACAGAAAATAAGGTATACCTTCCGTATGATAGCCCTTACGTTTAATGGTCCAGTGTTTTGTGTTTGTTTACATGATTGATGATTGATTTATGATTGAATATTTGTGGGTGTGTGGAGGACTGCAGCATGTGAAGCTCATGGACTACAAATATGGTGGTCCCGTCACCTAGGTGACGGTTGATTGGGCTATTACAAAAGGTGTGGAATGATGGGAAAAGGGGACTCGGCAAAAAAACTCCAGACCGTGAAGGAACCACGGAGGGAGGGCATGCCCCGAGCGAGTCAGCGCCAGCCGCAAGATGAGGATTTCTAGCCGCATAAACCGCGACTTCAGCCCAGCACGTCAACTTTGCTAGCGGATTGTGTATTCTTTTTGTGGGAGTATTCCCGCTTTGGGGGTGAGGCCCCAGACATTCCGGTTTACGGGGACGATCGTGGGTCAACGGAGCCGGTAAGGCGTATGATTTCTAACTTGCGGACGGAACATTCAAAACCCCGCGCTTGTTGAGACTGCTTCCACAGGTACAGGTGGAAGACGCCAACCGGAGCGGAGGGAAATCAGGAACTTTCAGACTCTGGTGTATGTGTGTGGGGTGGTGAAGGGTTGTTAGACTCTGGTGTATGATAAATATATATTTATATTTGTGAATAAGGCGAATTGAAACTCACTCGGTCTGCCTGGTTTTTTGTATTTTTTTGTATACATTTAAATAATCCACTATGAACAGTATTTAAGATGGAACTAATTGACCTATGGGTTTGTAGGGCTTTCCAGTTTTGTTTGTAAAGCGTTACAAGTGGTGTTGGGTGTGGTGTTAGATGTCGGATTGGGAGTGGTGTTTGGTGTGGTGTCGGGTGTGGTGTCGTGTTGGGTGCCGGAGGCCATGCAGAGTCCAGGTACCGCAGTCGGGGATCTGGCAGTAGTCCCACTTCTTGTTCCTGTCTGTGGTGTAGCACCAAGGCCCGTTTGAGTCCCCGTCCGGGTTTCTGCATTCCTGATAGCAACAGCAGAGGGTTAGAACCCCAAAGGGAGAAGAAAGTGGTGAGCAGTCTCACGCACACCTACATTGCCCTCCAGACCCTTGTCAGGGTGTGTTTGTGGGGTGAAGCTGCTGTGTGTGTGGGGGCTCTGGTCCCTCCACCCCTGGCAGGTCACGCCCGACACAGTGATGGAAGTTGGGCCTCGATAAGATTCTCCGTTTCCGATCTTACAGTCTGAAATGGTATTAGAGAAAGATGAAGAATCCATGCGGGACATCATCCGAAATGTCAGAACGGGGAGCACCTTTTTCTGCTGAGGACTGGGTGTCCTGAGGTTGGGGGCTTTTTGTTGGTTCAGAGCATTTCTTCAGGCTGCAGTACTCCCAACGGACTTTAGGATCGGTGGTGTAACACCAGGGGGCTCTGTCCCCATCTGGGTTCCTGCAGAAGTTCCTCCTGAGGCCCCTGTATGAAGATAAACAGTGAAGAAGAGGTTGTTCCCTAAAGACTGATCTCTGCAGAGCTGCTGCCGACTTCTACGTGATGTTCAGCTTCAGAGCAGGTTGATGCTCAGAGGACTCCAGATGTTCTTCAGTCGGGGTTTGGACTGAAGATGAGACTTCAGCCTCACAGAAACGAAGAACAGCAGAGACCCCCGATCGATTGAAAAGGAACTGGTTTTCTGATCTATGAAGCCAGACTGTCACCCACTTTCATACCCCCCCCCCCTCCCCGCATTCTGCCTTCACTGACCCTTCTGTCCTCCTCCTCCTCCTGTGCGATGAAGATCATTTGCCCGCCTTCTTTTTCCTGCCATTACTGCTGTGCTCGTTCGGTTTTGGAGGCTGGCTGTTCATTCCAGCTTCTTACTGTCCTCAAGTCCACAGAGTCAGTCGAGGTCCGGTCCTCAACCCTTCATCAGTGGAGACCCATAGGTTCTGAACCTTCAAGTCCAAATCTCCAAACCCTCTCAAGTCTTTGGATTTTGATTTTGGCTGATTCTTCCAGACCTTCATCAAAAAACTGCTGAACCTCCTCAAACTCTCCTCAGAAACTACAAATTCTTCTTCACTGGATCTGACTTCCTTCTCTGCTGCCACCTTCAGGACAGACGGAGGAAGATCCGGTGGTCCCTCCCTCTCTTGAGGTCTCGCTGTTTCTTTTTCTCTGCTTTGCTGCGTAACTCTTTTTTTCTTTGAAAGTCAAAGTTCGTCTTCTGTGGAGCAGAATAGTTTCTTGTAGCAGGTATGCTAGAAGTGCGAAAACTGATCCTGCTGTCCGATGGACAGTAACTGGAAACGATTCCAGCAGATCCCTGTGACCCTGCACAGGACAAACAGGATAGAGATGGACGGATGGACGGACGCTGTAGTGTCACATCGATCGTCTCTGTAGCTTTAGAGGCATTTCTCTGGATTTAGCTAAATTTTTGCTAATTTAGTATGAAGTAATATTTATGCCGTCACATTGCAAACAACATTGATTAAGTTGCAAATTAAAATATTAAGTATTTGTTTTCACTTTTTTTTGCTTTCAAAAAATATTTTTGCATTTCCAACACAAATGTTTTCATGCGTTGTGTGTCATCTCATTTTTTTCCTATCTTTGTTTTTGCTCTCATCAGTTTCAGTTTAGCTGACCAAGCTGCCATCAAACAGCTGCTGATTGGTCCAGATTCTAACCAATCAAATCACCGTATTTATCTAACATGGTGTCTGCGGCCCAGAAGCTGAACCAGATGTTTTTATCCTTAATTTTGTCTCTCTGGATAAAGAAAATTTAATTTTAATCATTTTAGAAATAATTCATACTTTCTTTTTTTCTTCTTTAGCATTGATTATTTTTTATTTAGTCAGATTTGTGAATTTATGGCTGAGGATCTCCTGAAACTGTTAAATCAGCTCAGATGTTTTTTTTCTGCTGCAGAGATTTTAAATATGTTGGTCGCTACACTGCTGCTCCTGCTGGGTTTTACTCTGAGAGAAACGGGCCAGAATGGTTGAAAACGATAGAATCCCGTTGGAACAGAACCGACACAAAGTCCAAAGTCCATGTCTGCCTCCAAGCACCGTCGATACGAGACACCTGATTGGTTAGAATCTGGACCAATCAGCAGCTGTTTGATGGCAGCTTGATCAGCTGAACTGAAACTGATGAGAGCAAAAACAAAGATAGGAAAAAAGAGAGACGAGACACAACGCATGAGAACATGTGTGTTGGAAACGTAAAAATATTTTTATAAACAAAAACCAAAAAAATACAGTTTTTTAAAAGAAAAAAATTGAAAGGAAAAACAAATTAGGAAAAAAAATTAAGGCAAAAAAATAGTATTTGAAAGCCAATATTTAATATTTTCATTTTCCAACTTAGAAAGTGTTGTTTGCAATGTGAGGGCGTAAATATCACTCCATAGTTTTGCTGCAACTATAAACCACATTTTTAAAACTAAATATAATTTTTAATCTTTGAACTTTTACAACCATCAGAAAGGCCAGTCCATCCCATAAGACTGGAGAAATCAGGGGGAGGGGCTGCTTGCGTGAATAACCAAGGTGGGCGTGTCCGAGTCGACTTACGCTTCAGGGAAGTTCTGTGGAGATTTGTCGTGGCTGTGTGGAGACATGGAGCTCCACATTTGGCATTTCTTCCCACTGACGGTCTCTGAAGTTACTCCTCGATAATTGTCCCCGTTTCCTTCATAACAGTCATTGTCCTCCTCCGGGGGGGACACGGCCTCATCTGCAGGGACAGCCAATCAAAACTCATACTTTGTCATACAAGGGAAGACTTTTTGCTTCTCATCTTCATCGTTTACGCCTCCTTTCCTCTACATGACCATCTCAGACGTCTGCTCTTGTACCTGGATCAGGTGAGTCCCCACACCGCGGCACTCGGCAGAACTCCCAACGAGTCTCAGGGTCTGTGGTGTAACACCACGGCATCTTTTCGTTGTCGGGGTTACGACAGTAGTTGTTATCGAGACCTCTGAGGAGACAGAACAAAGATCAATCCCACAATCCACCTGTGGTCAGAGTTTGACCACGTCTGGCTCCTTCAGAGGAACCCAGACGTTGGAGCCGGTTGGTCCTTCAGCCTCACTTGCAGGGGTAGTTTTCTGGCGTGCGGCTGTGTTTGTGTGGCGTCTGATCCGACCACCTCTGGCAGGCTTTGCCGGTCACGGTTACGCCGACGGTTCCCCGATAGGCCTGTCCCTCCCCAGAGGCGCAGGTCAGCTCCGGGACAATGGTGGGCGGTTCGGATGCTGAGGACGGAAAAATCTGGGATTAATGACGGTATTCCAGTTTTGTGTTGCTTATCATGTCTGAAAGGGCTGCTGGTTTGCAGACATCATGAAGCCCAGCAGATGTCACACGTGCAGACCACACACAGGCTGTTGTGACACCCCCAAATAGATTTTGTTACGTATTCTTGAGTATAAGTACAGCAAGTCTCCCATAAACTATGTAGGTGTTGTGCAGGAGGTATTGAAATGTAGATAGTAAAAAAAACTTCAAGTATACTGCCTCACTTTTGGTAAACACTTGTAGAACTTTTTGCTAAGGGTGACCAAGGACAGAAGGACCGACAGAGACGGACCAAAACCAAAAAGATCTGCAGTAAGACCAACAAGTTAGAGACGAGGAACGAACACAGAAACCCTCCAAACATCTAACGCTGACGGCGGCCTCAGAAACGTGCGTTCAAGTGAGCCCCTCCAATGAAAAGTTAGCGCACGTCTGTGTAGGTTTTGGGCTTCCGCGTTCAAAACCATCGCAGGCACGTGTCGCTAGTTTTCAGGCGCAGAACATGCAGCCGTTAAATGTACGTTGCAATATAAACCAGGTAAAACTTTGAGCAGTCAGGGACTCAGATTTGGTTGTAAAGTATGGATGGCGTCCTTTTAATGAATTTGATGAAGGAGAGTTTAATAATTACGGCTGGAATTCTACGACACCAAGTCTTTCATTTAACGAAAAGGAGCTGAGAGAGGAACCGTGTGGAGCGACACCGCTTTGACATTTCACACCGAGACTCTTCCAACTCCGGTGTAAATATGAGGCTGGAAGTCACACGCCCGCTGTGAACGCATCGTCAGAGGAAGCAGGAGAACAAAGTGACCACACATCCATCAGCAGTTCTCCTGCTTCTCACCAGCTGTTGAGGAAGTGACAGGTGAGGAAAAGCAGAGAACAGGTGAACGTACTGCAGCGGGGGATGGCACAGTAGTCCCACCGTTTGGACGAGCTGGTGGTGAAGCACCATGGTCGGGGGTCTCCATCGAGGTTTCTGCAGTAGTTCTCCTCTAGATACTTCTCTGGAATACTTCAGAAAAAACAAAGACAGCTTGAGGGTTTGTCCGTGAAATCTGGATGTTTTCTGGGACCAGAGGGTCTTCTTAGCCCACTGACGCGTCGGGGTTGTAGCCATGGCTGTGGGGGCTCTGCGAGTCCCAGCGCTGGCAGGTGTAGCCGTTCTCGGTGATGGAGGCTTTTCCTCTGTAGTCCTCTCCGTTGCAGTGGATGCAGTCCTCTGCAGACACACACAGTTTCTGTAGCAGCAAAATGACCGTCCTCCAAGTTTCACTTCCAGCCAGCCAGAGTTTACAGTACCGGGGGGGGGGGATTCTCATAAGAAGAACCTCAGAATATTAAATCAATTAAATATTGTGAATTTAACCTCTCTGTGCCTCTGCTGAGGTTTGTGGTTCTGCTGACGGCACAGACTAGAGGTTCAGGATCGATCCTCAGGTTGAGGCCGTCAGTCTTCAGGGATGCAGGGACATAACAGCCTCTCACCATGTCTCATGGATGCTCTCTAACTTCTTTGATGACAGTTTGTCAGATCAAATGTTCATTTGAAGTCTCTGGACTCACCGCTACAGTTGGGCACGTTGCAGTGCTCCCAGCGGGTGTCGGGGTCGGTGGTGTAACACCAGGGTCCCCGGCTGTCCTCATCTGGGTTTCTGCAGAAGTTTGAATCCAGATCTGCTCGGGGGTGGGTCTGTGGCGTGATGCTGCAGCAAACACAGAATCACTGCAGAAACAGCTGACAGTGAGGTTCAAATCTGCGACAGAGGACCATAAGGAGCAGAATGCGTACTTGGGCCTGTGCGGGAATCGGGCCTCCCATCTCTGACACACTTTTCCTGATTTTGTTTTGGCCTTTGTTCCTCTGTAATCTGTTCCTAATCCATTAACACACTCCAGAAGATAATCTGGGTTAGACAAAATGAGGCATGACCATAAGAAAATCCCATCTCAGTCCCAGAGTCATGAAAACAAGTGAGATTTCCTAAACAGACTGTTTAAAAGTAGAAAAACTGCAGCAGTTTAGAACTGAGATGCCTCTTGGGTCAAACATAGTCACTTCAAAAATCTGAGTCCAGATAAACTTTTCAAAACCTTTTTCTGCTTTGGAACCGCCCACAGATGAGAATCCACATTACCGTTTTTTTCATACAAAGCTGAGCTCTGTCTGCGCAGAACCGGTTCTGTTTTGGAGTTTGATGCCGCCGTCCAACACTCCTGATCCTTCTCAACATAAGCGAAGGACCTAAAGAAACAAAGACATGAGCGAGATGCAGAAGAAGACATGCAGCCGCAGACGTGCAGAAGAAGACATGCAGAGACAGACGTGCAGCTGCAGCAGTGATGCAGTCACATACTTGCATGTGAAGGATGTCTCAGCGTTGCATTTGGCGGCGCAGTCGGTCGCAGAGTTCACCGAATACTGTCTCCTGTGCAGGGAGAGGACCCACGCCCCCTCGGTCTTGGAGTAGCCTTCCACGTCAGAGCTGCTGGCTGAAAGTTGATCACATTTGAACACATTTTTGATTCATTCATATTTTCTTTTAAATGTGGTGATGCGCTCTGATTGGTCAGAAAAACAGACTTTTTTCAAATATTTTTGAAATATTGATAACTATAAATGAAAACTCTTTTTTTAGAGGCCGTTTACTCTGTGATCAGAAACGATTTTGAAAAGACGAAAGAACAAACGGATTAAAATCGTAAATACATATTTATCAGAAGTATCATAACCTAATAGGTCTTCTCTGAAGTCTGACCTGCAAAATGTCCTTTTTCCTGGGAGTTTTTAAAAATCTGGTTTCTGCCTGTTTGACCGAAAACCGTTAGAACCTTCAGTCAGTCCGGATCAAAGTGTTGGTCTCACCAGAACAGATGAAGGCTCCCAGCAGGAGCGCAGCTTTCCAGCAGAAGTCCATGTGGAGACCTTCTCAGCAGCAGCGGCTCATCATCAGCAAACATGCAGATCTCCCCCCAGCTCTGATGTTAGGCTCTTTTGACTGGGACAGACAGGCATCCCGTATCAGTCAATCATTGGCCAAACAAGGACGGCAGAAGAGCTGCGGGTCAAAATCCGTGTTTACAGGAGATTTGGGAACGATCCAAAATGCTGGATGACGATTCCCCATCGTTTCATCCAATCCCAACTGTTCCGGGAGGATTTTGATCTGCTGAGAACCACAGAGAAGAGGTTCCTGCTGAACCTCCAGATCCAGGAAGAAGAGCGTTTCCTGTTGGTGGAAATCCTGGACATTTTCAAACTGATCCCAGATGGACAGAAAAGGCTTCGTGGTGAATCTGAAAGCAACAATCAATATCAGTTAATATTCAGCCAGACGGGATCAGTGCACTCCAATGCAAACAGGAGAACCAAACAAGCTGCTCTGCTGCTTGGTTCTGAATGAACTTTATGTTCACATGAAGGTCTGACTCAGAAGATGACTGATGCCCTTTGACCTTTAGAGCTGCTGGCCTTTAAAGTCCCACAAGCTACTCAGATGATCAGACAAACGTCTTTTAGACACAAAGTCCAAGAGGACCAGAAATCCTGAGAGACAGAATCTAGATCGGGCTCTAGAATCCAGTCCTCCTGCTTGTTTTCCACAAATCCCGCCTCATCTGCTGCCGATTACCTGGATCAGGTGTGTTCAGCCAGTAAGGAGCTTGAGTGGCAGATTGGCTTGGAGTTTGAGACCAGTGATCCAGATCAAGCAGAACCACAGAAACCGTAATTCTGCCTGTCTGTGGTGTCTGACAGAACCACACAAATCTTCCTCCAGATCTGTGAGATCCGTCATCCGCAAACAGAGAAAAGGGAACCTTCTCAGGAGAACGCCCCCAAAAGGAGCCAAGAACGTGAGAAGGATTCAACCAGGAAGTCATGACGAAAAGATGGAAAGAAGGTCAGATCTGACTGGACTCAGTTCGGGTCAAAGTTTATGATCCAACAGTCAGAACGAGACTTTTGGACAAACGTGGATCCATGGGAGAGTTGAGGGAGAACGAGGAAGAAGAACCCAGAGGAACATCTGGATGATCCACTAAACGTCTGGACTGATGTTCTGATCCGACTTGCTTCCAGTCATCTCAGATTCACGTTGATCTGAAAGATTTCCTCCTCTGGGTGTAATTTATTCTACGGCCTTCAGAGGGAGCTACTGATCCCAATTTGGGGGAGTTGAAGGACCTTAAAATAGACCCCGCCCCCTTTCAGCCTCAGAAGGTGAGAAGAAAGAGATGCTTTTGATTCCAAGAAGACAAACGCCGAAGTGTAGGTGTGAAGAAGAGTGTCATCATCATCATCATCATCATCCATCTGATGATGAGGATGATCTCTCAGAGCTGCGTGATGATGAAGCTGTGACCTCCCTTCAAGGTCAGACAGAAACATGAACATGAAACCAGGTTTTTCTGTTACCTGCACACATTCAGGCGCCTCCTTTGTCAGATCTACTTGACATGAACGTTTAAACCATTCACACATCTGGCCTCGATGAGGGAGGGAGCAGGGTGTCCTGCTTCACCTTCACCTTCACCTTCACCTTCACCTTCACCTTCACCTTCATCTTCACCTTCATCTTCACCTTCATCTTCACCTTCATCTTCACCTTCACCTTCACCTTCACCTTCATCTTCATCTCCGTCTGCCTCAGCATCCAGACGTTTCCTCCTGCAGAGCTGGAAGAAGGTTCTGGCAGAAGGAAGCTTTCTGCTCCTATGGAGCTGTGACCCCCCCCCCGCAGAGAACCATGAAAAGGGAGGAGCCTGATGGCGGAGGGCTCAGCCTCCATACAGCGGGAACCCTGAACCTCTGAGGAGAACCTTCTCTGCAGTAACATACAGTGCGTAAAGTTGAACCAAGCGAAGGATGAAGACCCTGTCTACGTCAGAACCATGGAAGAATCAACAGAATCAGAACCGACAGTCCAGTTTCATGTCTTTTTATTCCTCACCAGGCCTTGAATAACCTTTGACCTTTGATGGTTTAAAATGATTTCACTTCAGTTTGACACAAACATTTCTGCTCATCTTGAAGGTTCTGCTCTTATTTGGACAAACAGACTTGTGTATCCAGAACACAGACAGAACCTCTGGACCCGGCGGTGCCACAGTGCAGGAACATGCTGCCACAGAATCCCCGCAGCTGTTCTCTGTTCAGTGACACGGCCAGACGCTGCACCCCGGCGCCGCTGCATTGTTGACACCTGGCTCCATAAAGAACTGCAGAACCTTTCATGAGAACCAAGCCAGAAAAAGAAACAGAAAGGTCCAAATGGGAAAACCTGAAAGAGCAGAACGCAGGATTTCTTTTTAATTTCTGCAAATGTTTTCAAGGAAACGGAGAGTTTCAGTTCAGGCCTTTTAGGGATTTCAACCAACAACTCCTCATCTGGAGCTGGGGAACGACCCCCCCCAAACTAAATTCTTCACACAAAAACCTTTAAGCTGCTAACCTTCTTTTGTCTTTCAGTGCAGCAGGTCACCTGTCCATCCAGTTCACACCTGAGAGCCCACCCCCACCCCCACCCTGCTTGTCAGAAACACGCCGGCCTCGGGCCTCTGCTGCCTGTCCAGGCTTGTGGGGCTCAGACAGGAAACAAGGTGGTGGTGGTGGGGGGGGGGTCCTTAGTGGTCTCTCAGGTTACCTGTCCAGGTGAGACTGTTTGTTTAGGCCCGGTCTGTTGATGTTTGAGGGAGGGGACACCTGAGCCACCGCACTCACACACACCACGCACAGATGCATGTGTATCTCTTTTTTCCATCTGATAACACGACATCATTGCTTTACATCTGTGGCTTCATTCTGACCGGCTTTAGATCACATGACCACCGACTACGGTGTTCCGCTCTGTGGACAGATTGGATTCAGAATCTCAGGGCGAACCGAGACCACCTTCAAAGAAAGGTCAGAGAACGGTTCCTGGTCCTGGACCACTTGAGAGTATTCAGACTGAAACCAGTTCTGGATTATCGCAGGAAACGGACTCTGGTTCCAAGGTGTCCAGTGTGAATCCAGCCCTAGAAGAGTGCATTCTGGTGTTAAAACCCCTAGCACACATAAAGAAGAAGTTAAAATCTCTGGTGCTGAAAGGATTAAATTTTCTTTCTTCGGATGAGCTTGTAGATGTGAAGATGATTGTTTTTGTGTTTTCTCGTCAGGAGAAGCTCTCGTCCTCGACCTCCGTCCTTCACTCCCTGAAGAACAAACATCTGCAGAAGCTTCTTCTCCTTTATCTTCAGTCTCTGCAGAGAAAAAAGAGAATTCAGTTTGTATTTAAGAACAAAAATCCAACTGTCTCACACACACTCATGCACGTGCGCACGCACGCATGTGCACGCACACAGGCTTCAGAAATGCCGCATGTGAATTTTTCACATTTCTCTGTTTCTTCTGCTGCAGCGTTTTTCATCCGTTTGTCTGTTTTCTTCTGGTCCAGCTGTAATTAACTCTTTAAGTTCAGGCTCAGAGATTCTCAGATTTCACAGATTTAAAAATCAGGCTAAACAGTCCTCATTCTTTTTAAAACATCCGCAGCAAACCTGGATTTATGCTCTTGAGCATAAATGGGTTACAGGACCCACTTCATTTGACTTACATCCAGAAAATGGCGCAGCATTTCCCTGAAAACGCTTCAAGCCGATATCCTTCAACAGAACGGTGACGGAAACTGCAGTTGTGAGCATTTAGTCTCCCACAGATGCGACCAAGAACATTTAGTGACATCTAGTGGGGAAAGCCGCATTTTGCAATCGAAACTGAAATGTTTATCCCCAAAAAACATAAAACAACATATATAAAAGAAGCTTCAAAAAGACTAAAAGAAACCAGAAGTAACCAGCAGTAAACCAGCAGTAACCAACAGTAACCAGGGGTAACCAGCGGTAACCAGAAGTAAACCAGCGGTAACCAGAAGTAAACCAGCGGTAACCAGAAGTAAACCAGCAGTAACCACAAGTAAACCAGCAGTAACCTGCGGTAACCAGACGTAAACCAGCAGTAACCAGGGGTAACCAGCAGTAACCAGAAGTAAACCAGAAGTAACCAGCGGTAACCATAAGTAAACCAGAAGTAACCAGCAGTAACCAGAAGTAAACCAGAAGTAACCAGCGGTAACCAGAAGTAAACCAGCAGTAACCAGAAGTAAACCAGAAGTAACCAGCGGTTACCAGAAGTAAACCAGCAGTAACCAGCGGTAACCAGCAGTAACCAGCAGTAAACCAGCGGTAACCAGAAGTAAACCGGCAGTAACCACCGGTAACCAGCAGTAACCAGCGGTAACCAGAAGTAAACCAGCAGTAACCAGCGGTAACCAGCGGTCCCCAGTAATAAACCAGCAGTAACCAGAAATAAACCAGCAGCAACTAGCAGTAACCAGCAGTTACCAGCGCTAACATGCAGTAACCAGCGCTAACCAGCAGTAAACCAGCGGTAACAAGCAGTAAACCAGCAGTAACCAGGGGTAACAGCAGTAACCAGCGGTAACCAGCAGTAAACCAGCAGTAACCAGCGGTAACCAGCAATAAACCAGAGGTAACTAGCAGTAACCAGGGGTAACCAGTGGTAACCAGAGTAAACCAGCAGTAACCAGAAGTAAACCAGCAGTAACCAGCGGTAACCAGAAGTAAACCATCAGTAACCACAAGTAAACCAGCAGTAACCAGGGGTAACCAGCAGTAACCAGGGGTAACCAGCAGTAACCAGAAGTAAACCAGCAGTAACCAGAAGTAAACCAGAAGTAACCAGCAGTAACCAGAAGTAAACCAGAAGTAACCAGCGGTTATCAGAAGTAAACCAGCAGTAACCAGCGGTAACCAGAAGTAAACCAGCAGTAAACCAGCGGTAACCAGAAGTAAACCAGCAGTAACCAGCGGTAACCAGCGGTCCCCAGTAATTAACCAGCAGTAACAAGAAGTAAACCAGCAGCAACTAGCAGTAACCAGCAGTTACCAGCGCTAACCAGCAGTAACCAGCGCTAACCAGCAGTAAACCAGCGGTAACAAGCAGTAAACCAGCAGTAACCAGGGGTACCAGCAGTAACCAGCGGTAACCAGAAGTAAACCAGCAGTAACCAGAAGTAAACCAGCAGTAACCAGCGGTAACCAGAAGTAAACCAGCAGTAACCTGCGGTAACCAGAAGTAAACCAGCGGTAACCAGACGTAAACCAGCAGTGACCAGGGGTAACCAGCAGTAACCAGAAGTAAACCAGCAGTAACCAGAAGTAAACCAGCAGTAACCAGAAGTAAACCAGAAGTAACCAGCAGTAACCAGAAGTAAACCAGAAGTAACCAGCGGTAACCAGAAGTAAACCAGAAGTAACCAGCGGTAACCAGCAGTAAACCAGCGGTAACCAGAAGTAAACCAGCAGTAACCAGCGGTAACCAGAAGTAAACCATCAGTAACCACAAGTAAACCAGCAGTAACCTGCGGTAACCAGAAGTAAACCAGCGGTAACCAGACGTAAACCAGCAGTAACCAGGGGTAACCAGCAGTAACCAGAAGTAAACCAGCAGTAACCAGAAGTAAACCAGCAGTAACCTGCGGTAACCAGAAGTAAACCAGCGGTAACCAGACGTAAACCAGCAGTAACCAGGGGTAACCAGCAGTAACCAGACGTAAACCAGCAGTAACCAGGGGTAACCAGCAGTAACCAGACGTAAACCAGCAGTAACCAGAAGTAACCAGCGGTTACCAGAAGTAAACCAGCGGTAACAAGTTGTAACCAGCAGTAACAAGCAGTAACCAGCAGTAAACCAGCGGTAACCAGGATTGATGACAGTACACCCCATACATTTCCTTGGACATTTGTTTTTCTGGCTCTGACTGTCCAGCATGCATCAGCTGAAGTCAGGACCTGAGAAACTCCAACAAAAGCAGACGGTTGAGAGTGAATTCTTCCATCAAAGGCTCTGGAAAAACGTCCTTCAGCATTTTAATTGCATGAATGTCTTTCTCCTGTTTCATCCGATAAACTCTCTGCCCAACCTTCACCCCAAAAATGTTTCCTGTTAGGCTTCAATTGTAAATTTATGCTGGAAATTTACTGAAAAGTCCTGCTGTGATATAAACACAGAAGAAAATATTCTGACCACACGTGAAAAAACTACAGACAGACAACTACATGTTATTGCAGAGGACTGCAGATTAATGCAGATGACTGCTGACGACTGCGTATTACCCCAGACGACTGTAGGTTACCATAGATGACTTCAGGTTAGCGCAGACGACTGTAGACGACTGTAGACGACTGCGTGTCACTGCAGACGACTGCAGGTTAGCGCAGACGACTGCAGGTTAGCGCAGACAACTGCAGGTTAGCGCAGACAACTGCAGGTTAGCGTAGACGACTGTAGACGACTGTGTGTTACTGCAGACGACTGCAGGTTCATGCAGACGACTGCTGACAACTGTAGGTTACAGCAGACGACTGCATATTACTCCAGATGACTGCAGGCTGCTGCAGGTTTCTGCAGACAACTGCAAGTGACTGCAGACGACAGCGGAAGACTGCAGGTTGCTACAGATGACTGCATGTCAGAGCAGGAAACAAAGACTGGAATCACATAACTTTTTATTTAAATAGTTACAATCATTTCAAATCACGGAAACAAGAAAATAATCACAGTGGCCGAGCACAGAAATAAATATCCACGCCCACAAGTTATGGTTTGACAGTCCTCTGATTGCTCCACACGCAGTGCAACAGTTGTGATAGTGGGCGGAGCCTCAGTACACCACAGTGAGCTGCACCCATATGTGTGTGTGTTTTTGTGTTTATGCGTGTGTAAAAGTTTGTTTGTATGTAGACCTCTATGCTTTGATATTTGCGTATATGTGTACATTTGTCTGAACACACAAATGTACAACTACACACATGCACATACGTGTAATTGTGTGCATGTGTGTATACATTTGTGTGTATACATATACAAATGTCCACACTCACGAGTGCATTTGTGTGTGTACATGTGTCCCTGTGTGTGTGCGTACATTAGTGTTTATGTGTGTATGTGTGCGTCGTCTCTGAGCTGCAGTTGTCGTTGACAGCTGCAGGACTGCAGGGAGAAAAAGACTGGAGTATCTTCAAATAGCCGCGACCCCCCCTCATCCATCATCCCCCGTCTGAGCAGCGGCGGGTGTGAAGTTTGCATTTGTGGTGTTGGCACGCCAACGTTCTGAAGGAACGGAGGACAAAGATCTGCTGCGGTTCAGGAACATCGGACTCTTTATTTACCAAACAAACATCAAGACGGTTCTGTTTGAGGAGCAGAACGAAGAAACTGGAATCTGGAAACTAAAAGAAAGACGTGAAAGAAATCCATCATTTGATCAGGAACCAAACAATAACCTGAGATGACTTGAAATACTCTGACGTCCTCAGGAGGACGGCGCCGCCGTTTGTTTCTTCATCATGAAATGACATCAAGACACCAGAACCGTTTCCTCATCTCCTATTCGGTCTAACGAGGATTTTGGTCCAGCATGAAGGTCTTAACGAAGCGGCTGTTCAGCGTTTCTGTCCAATCACTAGCAAGGAAACTTTTTATGAGCGTCACATGACCATCACCGCCGGCAGCCCAGACGCCGGCAGCCTCAGCCGGTCTGAGGGTCAGAAATGAACAAGACGACACAAAAACGAATGAATGACCTGGATTTCTACATCCATAGATTTGTACTTTCCAGAGTTCAAGAACCTCTGACAGTAGAACATCTCTGATCCATCAGTGAGAAAGTCATCAGCCGATCATTTTCATCACGATGGATCATTTTACAGACTGAACCAGAGTCCAGATGCTGCCTCTCTCTCAGAACCAGGTGTTCAGAACCCTCAGCAGAGCGGAACATGCAGATGGAGCACCAGTGGGAACGCAGCGCACCATAGACCAAAAAAAAGGAGTTTCGGTTCAAACACGGCAGCGGTCCGATCTGCTGAACAGACGCCTTTTCACATTTGTGGGTTTTCTCTTCTAGCTTTAGAAAATGGGGAAACAATGGAATCGAAACATCTGGGCTCATCCGGACCACAACACTCCCAGAGCCGCCGGTCCTGCCAAGTCCTTCACACGTGTCTCTGTCCGTCTCTCTCCGGGCTTTTCCCACTTTAGGAATGTTGTTCCTGCTGCTGGAGGAGCACAAAGAGTCCTGTCTTTGTCCGGGTCTGTCGGGATCGGGTTCCCCCCCTGCAAGAGTGCACGCTGAATTTATCTCCATGCAGGCGACGTTCACCGCTGCACCGAAACGCAGACCGGGCGCTCAGCTGGTTATCACCTCAGGGAGCAAAACGCAGCAGGAAAAAGTAGAGAAAGGACGGGTTCTCACAGGTTCTGGAGCTAAAACCAGTACAGATCTTTGCTCTTATCCTGCGCCGGCAGACCTGAGAGCAGAGGAGGAAGAAGAGGCAGAACAGAAGGAAGAAGAGAAGGAGATCAGCAGCAGGAAGAATCCAAGGTAGAGGAAGAGGAGCAGAAGCTGCTGAGGAACCTCCTTATAATCTGCTTTAATCTGGAAACAACTTCTATGACGGTATCTGAACGTTCTTCTATAATCTGGTTCTATGTCGGTATCTGAACGTTCTTCTATAATCTGGTTCTATGTCGGTATCTGAACGTTCTTCTATAATCTGGTTCTATGACGGTATCAGAACGTTCTTCTATAATCTGGTTCTATGACGGTATCTGAACGTTCTTCTATAATCTGGTTCTATGACGGTATCAGAACGTTCTTCTATAATCTGGTTCTATGACGGCATCTGAAGCCTCAGACAGAAACACGGACTACGGGGCATTAAAGGGAAGGATGAGGTTTCATGAAAATCTTTTTTTCCCTCCGACGTTCAGACTGAACAGAGAACCGAACCCAGACCATTACTTCTCCTCCACCCTGCTTTCCACTGAGGGATAAAGACACCCCCCCCCCCCATCTGAAGTCAGTTGCTCCACAGAAACACAATCAGAGCTGCAAAGGGCTAAAGCTGAAATCTGGCCTTCTTTGATGAAAAGGGGAAGCCCCGCCCCCCCCAGGATCTCCTGTTCTTTGTCAGGTTCTGGACAGTTCCGTCAGCGGTTCTTTACAGCAGAACATCTCTCCTGCAGACTGTACCTGAGTCTGTGTTCAGTCCAATCTCCGCTCCGGTGCTCGTGAAGGTGTTGCTCCAGGCGGAGCCTCCAGACTCCCCCTTGCTCCCGAGGTCACAGGGGGAGGTGCTGGGCCCTGGGGCGGAGCTACCGGGCACCAGGCGGTGGTGCGACCTGACGGACGGCACCAACAGCGAGCCGTAGCGGGGGTCAAACGCCGTGCTGTACATCTCGTGAACGCCGGCACGGGGGTAGCTCTGAGCGCCTATGCCCCCCCCGAGCGTGTAGGGGTGGTGGTGGTGGTGGTGGGACGGGTGCCAGGCGTCGGGGCCGGGTTGGTGGAGGTGGCTGTGGAGGGGGGAGGAGGAGTACGGGTCCCCAGCAAAGGACAGGTCTGAGTGGGGGGCGGACAGCGCACCCCCCAGCGTGGAGGAGACGGACGGCTGGTAGGAGCTGTTCCAGAAGGAGGGGGGGAAACTCCTCTGACTCATGGGGAAGGATCCGTCTGCAAGACAAGACTCAGGGTTAATGCTGCTCTCTGAAGAACCTGCAGCCACACACACACACAGCAGAGACACACACACACACACACAGCAGAGACACACACACACACAGCAGAGACACACACACACACAGCAGAGACACACACACACACACACAGCAGACACACACACACACAGCAGAGACACACACACACACACACAGCAGACACACACACACACACAGCAGAGACACACACACACAGCAGAGACACACACACACACAGCAGAGACACACACACACACACACACACACAGCAGAGACACACACACAGCAGAGACACACACACACACACACACCAGTACAACAGTTGTGCGATGGCTTTTGTTCTAGTAAAAAAATCTTGTGTAAATTTAGTTTCATTTTCCTTTTTTTCTTTCTTTTCTTTTTTCAGTGTAGATTTTTTTCACAAATGTGGTCTGACCCCCCCCCCCCCCCTTTCTGCTTCGGTGTCGTTGTCCTGCAGTAGAAAAATGCTGCCGTTTGTTAAAACAGAAAAAATCCATCTCTATAATTATGAATTTATGATTTTATAAATAAGAATCTTTCTGTGACGGAGACCCCCCCCCCCCAGCTTAGACCACCAATGCTCTTTGGATCAAATTCGCGTCTCCAGCAGAAAAAATGAAGGATTTTGGTTCAAACACGGCAGGAATTTTAGAGGAATTCCAGAAAAAACCTGGAATTTCTGGAAATGAGAAAATGTTGGACCCGTCGTCTTCGGCCCGGAGAAGGTCCAAACGCAAGGTTCTTTCTCTTTTCTTCTCTCAGACAGAACCTTTCTTCATGCAGGGGGGGGGGCAGATTTATTTTTACTGATTTGTATTTTTGACTAGAAGTGAGAATAAAGGCATCTTTTCCCAAAAGCTCTTTCTGTCATGGTGGGTCTGCAGCTGTGGACTCGTATCTAAACAGGGAATGCCCCCCCTCGGGCGGACAAAGACACACACCTCTCAGGGCTTTGTGGCCGCCGGAGGGGGGGTACGCCGTGGCCTGGCTGAGGGCCCGGCTGAAGTGCTCGTCCACCACGGCGCTGATGTCCCCCCGGAAGTAGGTGAAGAGGACGCAGCGGGAGCTCAGGTACTCGGCCCCCGGCGGCAGCTCCTTGTCCTCCTCTTTGATCGCCACGGGCCCCAAGGCGCAGAGCCGGCCGCCGTTCTCCTGGGGGGGTTGCATTTTGGAGTACAAGGCCAGTTTCTGAAACAGACATAAAGTAAGGTGAGGGACTTCTGGAAGATTGAGGCCTTTCCAGACCAGAAGAACCGGCTGGAGCTGCAGCCGGTTCCTGCTTCTATTTAAAACATGCCTGGATGTCTGCTGACAGCTTTCAGAGGGACGGTGTGCGTGTGCGTGTGTGTGTGTGTGTGTGTGGGGGGGGGGGGGTCCTGCAGAAGCAGCGTCACTAACAAACATCTCAAGTCCAGCCTGTTGGTTCGTCATTCAGTCATTTAAACTCCTTTTCCTAACAAAAATGAAAGGAATCCGCATCAAACCTGGACAGGAAGTTGATATTTCGAACTTCCGGACATGAACAAAAACGTTGAATGAAACGGACGAACCGCCGGTGGTTAAAGTAAGAATAAAAAATTGTTTTCCATTTTTCCCTTAAATTAAAACGTCATCATTTTTCTTCCAACATTAACGTTCGGGTTTAACTTAATAAGACAATCCGTCCAAAGTATCCAGAAAACGTTCGAGCGCGCGCTCGGACGCACGGCTCTGCTGCGCTTTTACGCGCCGATCCTCCAAACCAAGTTTTCTGAGTGACCATCTGAAAACCCCGCCAAACCGTCTCTGTCCTCCTTGACCTTCAGTCAACTTTAAATAAAGTTTGATAGAACCCGTTTGGGGCGCGCGCTCCGGAGCGCTCGAGGAAGAGGAGCCGTACCTGGTGGTGGAACGGGCTGTAGGAGCTGAAATAGGGCTGCGGACCAAACACCTGGTACATCACATCCAGGCAGCTCATGGCGGAGAAATCACGCGCCAAGCGGCATGAGGAGCAGCTCTGGTCGAGGGGAGGAGCGGGTCTCCGGCCGCTGGAGGGGCTTGGAGCTGTGCGCTGGTTACGCGCCACCGCACAGCGCGGGTGTGTGGGAACCCCGACACCCCCTCCCACACAATCACACACAGACACACCTCTCCAACACCCTGACCAATCAGAGGCCAGAGTTTCCCACCTCACACCGTTGAGAGCGAGGAGCTGCAGAGGCGTCTGCAGGTGCGTCAGACTCCAACTGCTGCTTTCAAGTTCCTGACATCAGAAATCTGATGAGCAACACATTCACATTGAAATCCCAGAATCTGCATTTCAGCCTCTGGGGGTTTTAGCAGGCCACCGGATCCCGTTAAAGCTCGTTTTCACTCCAGATTCACGCGACAAGTTTCGCTTTCGACAGAAAAATGATTGAAGAAAACCTCTTAGATTTTTTAGGACTTGTTTTTGTTTTTATTTAGTTCAATATTAGAAACTAAAATGCTCTTTTATAGAAAATGTGTGAAAAACATTGTTCATTTTAACACCAAAAGCAGTGAACGGTGACGCTCATTCCATCCTTTAACCTTCTTTAAACCTTCAGGATGCTTCAGAATCAGAATCTCTTAAGTGAAAACAGCAGAAACTGGTGTGGCGGTCAGCGGTGACATCACTGCTACAACAGGAAGTGACCTCAAATGTGGTGCACGTATGTTATATTTAGCATCATCCGTGTTCCTGCTGCAGCCTGTGAAGCTGCAGAGAAGAATGGCACGGCTGCTAATAAACGAGTAAACCGATTAAATCACCCTCCAATGAGAAGCAGAGCCCGTTCTACAGAACCACAGAGGGAGGGCTTTCACTGCAGAACAGAAATGTTCTGATCCGCACCTGAATGACTCCTTCCTTTCAGTCTGTAGACCTCCTCTGCCTGAGCTCCTCTGGTTGGAGCAGGAGGTGTTCTGAGGGTGGCTGAAGTCTCTGCTGCAGCTCTGAACCTGGACACGGTTGTCTTCAGAGTCCAGGCTCCGTCCATCCACGTTCCCCCTCAGTCCATCCGGTCTCTTCTGTCATTTTCTCCCCGTTTCCTCCCCAGCAG